>CAJDSM010054919.1:2500-14103 GCA_903981925.1 Ostrea lurida | reverse complement strand
TCTACAACATCCAATGCTTTCCTCGAAAGAAAACTTTATCTAATTTCCCTTATCATAGAAGATTTAAACAAATCGAATAAGCAACCATCGGGGCTCTGAAAATGCACTAGTTGCACGTGCTCTTGTTGCAGGAAATCCCGACAGCAAAGTCCCTATACGAATGGTGAACTTGCACAAGGAGGTTACAAGTTTATGTAGAGGCACGTACATTCTTTGCCGAGTTAAACCACATAGATGATGTTATCAACTGAAAAAGAAAGGAAAAGCAAAAGTGACGGCAATCAGAGAGTCAGCATTGGAGAAATACCTGGGAATTTGATTGAGAGGTGTATTGCACATCTTACCCCCTAAACTTCAGGAGGTTGTAGGAAAGCTACTTCTGCGTTATCATGACATCTGCAGAGATTTAGGAAGGACTGATATTATTCAGCACAACATTGACACCGGAAACAGTAGGCCAATAAATCCGGCACTCAGACGCAATTACCTGTACACATGCAAAAAGACTTGCATATTTATGACATGCTTCAACGAAATGTCATTGAGCCTTCTTGTAGTCCATCAGCATCGAATATGGTCTTAGTAAAAAAGAAAGATGGTTCAACGAGGCTTTGTATAGATTATCCAAAACTGAGCAACATTACTCTTCATGCCTATCTTCTGCCGAGAATCGATGATTCCCTAGATCAGTGAAGAGGCGTCAAATGGTTTTCAACATTGGACTTGTGTTCTGGGTATTGGCAAGTATATAGTCGTCGATCCATAAGACAGACAAAAAACAGCTTTTACAACGAGCCGTGGACTGCATGTCTGCCCATGCATTTCGGGGTTTGTGATACTACAGCTACCTTTGAGCGTTTGATGGAAACAGTAATCAAAGGACTGCAATTCGATAATGTCTGATTTATCTTGATGACATCATTGTCTTTGGAAAAACTTTTGAGGTAATGAATGACAATCTTTCCAAAGTTTTTCATCGTCTGCAGACAGCTGGCTTGAAATTGAAACACAAGAAATGTGTTCTTTTCATTTATTCAGTTTGGAATGGGAGCTGAAACCCCGTATTACACATGAAACTGAAACCCTCTGCACACATAGAACATGGAAAAATTCTGATCAGTGACGTATAATATAATTCTGATCTTGGAGGCAGAAAACAAGGATGAATGTATTGATGGGTTTAAAGTTGACTGTGTAAAAAGAGAGCAAGAACTGCCGTCATTATGGAGATAATTGCAAGTTTGAATTATGGCTTCCAACAACCGCTGACACTGTCCACGAGTGTTTGAAAGAACCAGCACGATTTGAAAATAGTCAAAGTTACCATTCCTAATCCCCACAACCCGTGCACTGCATTCCCGTCCTGTAATATCGGTAGAATTGACACATTCTGAATTTCTGCTTGTGATAATTGTCTGCCCAAGCTCCGCTTCGGCGCTGAAACCCCATAGTTCACACAACTAAAACCCCCTGCGTGTGTTCTAACAGGGTGTATATTGGATTTTTCTCTTAGTCAGTAGTTTTCTTATTATTCATATTTTGGCTCTGGAACCTGAAACCATATATCTGGTAAGATATATGTTTTATATGTATTTCTGTAATGTTTAATTAAATGTATTTGTCATATACTAGTAATTTCTTTTGTGTGTGTCAAATGTGCACGTACTTTACCATGACGTCGCGCACGCTGTTGGTGTCAATGAGTATTACGTACCATTACGGTAGCATCTACGCTGTTTTATATGAATAAATACACTTCAATATAGGAAAGCTACATATCATTGTGACGGTAATTTTACATTCCATCGATTGTAATATCAAGACATCTTTTAAAACGCGAAATATTAATTGTATATTGGTTACATAAAAGTCATAAATTTTAGCTATTTATTATAAAATGCATGATGCTTAAAGAACCTTATTTTGAGACTTAAAGTTATTTTAATTAATCTTTCTTAATTTGACACAAAGTATTGGATGATAGATTTTGTGTTCAATGAGGTAAAATATTTTCCTAGTATGTATGCTTTATGTGATGTGTGATTATGAATGACATGTTCATATGTGTATATGTTTATTATTGTTTGTTACGTTTCAGAGCCTATACATGCTTACAGATATTCCTATTGGAATAATAATAAAACTTTTAACCAACAGCATATTTCATTACAGATTTACTTTTCTTGGTTTGGCCAAATTTTGTAAATTATAGTGACATCGCTATCAAGTATGGAACAATTTTTCAAAACTAATGACATGAATTTCTAGTTTTATAAATATATGCAGATAAGAACATTTTCTTCCATCATAAAAAATAAGTCGCAATGAAAAATGTAGTGAAAATCATCTCCAATTTCATTTGCAAGCATTGCAGAGAGATCACATTCACTTTAACAAATTCATCGCGATCCGAGGTTACTACACAACTACCTTTTTATATGCGGAATAGCCCCGAATTTCTTACATCAAGAAACATGGAGAAGTAAGGTGTTTGTTATGGACGCATTTGGTATCTTTTGTTTTTATTGATAGTCAGACTTACTCTCGCCGACTACAGGGCTTGTCACGCAATTTCTGTCTCTCCCTTGATATTGTATAAACGAGACTCTGACATCAGTGAACGGGTTAACTGTGTCAGTGCCCACGGTCACGGTCCACCGAGTCCGAAGGTCATCCATCCCGAAGGCCCACCTAGTCGAAGGTTCACCAAGTCCGAAGGCCACGAGTCCGAAGGTTTCAGCGCCAGTTCGAAAAGCCCTACCAGTCCGAAGGTCATAGTCCGAAACTGTGGGTTGATATTCTACGTAAGATTCGTAACAGGAAAAAATAAATCAACTAGTATCTAGATCAACAAAGCCATTGTTAAAAAGGTCTCTGCTTTATCAAAATGAAGTAACCAAAGTGGTTGTGTGTGGGGGGGGGGGCCGGCTACTGGTGCATTGTGCACCCCAAGTTTAAAATGAAAATGCTAAGATCTCTCAGCTTCAGGGGCTTCGCTCCCTGGCCCCCTTAAGGCAATCCCTAGACCAACTGAGGCCTATCCTCCTTTTTCATTCTTTTATCATATATAAATCGCTTTCAGGTAAGAATAATTCAAAATAATGGTCCTTTTTTATCTTCAGTGCTTTTGGTTGACGCGTGGGGTTACCATGCTCCCTCACAAATTGTATTAATTACACATTATTCGCCAGAGTACATAGTTGGCATTGCTATAAATCACTAATAGCGGCCCCAAAATGACAGTGCATGTCTTCTACATGTACGCTTGGATGATACATTAATCAACATTTACTGCCATAGCAATAGAGGAATATGAAATATTTTAATTTGACGCCTAAAAGAACCAGTATTTCCTCTGAGGACAAACGGCTTTCAATTTAAAGAGACTCGTTAGCGTTTCCACTAAGAACTTATTCATACTATCCAAGAGTGAGAGGCGCGGTACTCCACCCCGTTTGAAGAAGCCTTTTTTGGATATTTGCTTTTTGTTTGTTAACAGAAACTCAGACACCGGATTTCTTCACCCCCTTTGCGCCCCCCTGTTTATCCTTGTTGCAAACTCTTGCTGGATACCCACTGCAGCTACTAACGGTGGGCTTTCAAGATTTTATCTAAGACTATTCTCAATCTTAATCAATAAAATATAAGCGCTGTGTAAAATTATGATAGTTGTATTCTAAATATATATATAGCTGGAACATATTTTCCTCTCGCGACTAGATTCTAGTTGTATTGGACAGAAAAAAATCATATCTCATCCATTTTGAAATGATATGTTTGTATAATCTTATGACCATTCAGCCTCTTGAATCACACTCTTCCGGACTAAGGAACCTTCCGGACTCGGCTCTTCGACCTCAGTGAACCCATCGACTCAGTGGGCTTTCGGACCCTCGTGAACCTTCGACCTCTGTTTGGGCGGCCACCACCAGTGCCACTACCCAAGTACTACACTAAAGTTTTTGTTATTGTTACGTAGCCTCGTAATATAGCATTTTGACACCCAAATATCCTAAATATCGTGCTCCATTGAATGTTTACTCATACCACCTCCACCCGGTGGGTGTAGTTTCACACAACACACAACACACACTGATGAACGCCACGACACATACAATCACTTGTATTCTAATCGAGAGATCCCTGGCGCCACTCACCTTTATATACCACGTAGGGAATCTGAAGTTATCTTCCCAATAAATAGAGTCTTTCAACATACCAAAAAAACACGTGCCATTTCGTTTTTTTATAGTAGAGTAGGGTGTATTATTTTTTTATTTCTGAATAGCTCGTCTATTAAAACTAATTGAAAATAACTTAAGATTTTGCTGAGCCTTTACATTGGACTGTGGGGAGCTAGAGTTCAGAATGGACTCGAGTTGCAAAACAATGAATATAGTTACAGATGCGGATGATTAGTCTATTCATAATACGAAGAATCTCCGCGTTTACTCAATACCAGTTACACGTATAGGCAAGATCCAGTTCCCTGAAGCCAGGACATTGCAGGGGGAAAAATTCCTGGCTGAGGGGAAATAGGAATCCTTGCTAACTGCCTCAGTGAACTGTAATTAACTGTTTTATTATACCAAGTATGACCTACAAATGAAAAATATAGATAACAAATTTTCGAAGAAACCCAGTTCGTTATTAATTTAAGAAATCCATTGGCTGACTTGCTACGGATTTGTAAATGACTTATTAACGAAATCAACACGTTAAGGCTTAATCCTTAAATAAATCCACAATACGCCCGTTAGCAATACATCACGCCTTACGCCCTCAATTCCATTTTGTTCCCCACCACTGGCCTGCAAACTGATAACTGAGCACATTTCGGGTCTTCTTTTCTATACTATAGCACGAAATGTCTACGATTGCGGATATATAGTTCTTAAAGCAGCAGAATTCAAGCTCTATGACTATCGTACGGCAAAGCAGGGATAGTTTCATATGACTAATGCCCAGCAGAGATCAGTTCACTCTGCGCAAACAGCAATTCCAGGGAATTAGGTCAATTTAACCCAACCTACTTGATAGAGTGAAAATCAGTAAAGTGGCTCCTGCGATGAAATTCAAAGTAGGTCACCCCTCAGCCATTCCGATTTCATTGGCATCCCGACTCAGCACATAGAACACTAAATTCCACGATAACCAAGCTAATACCCAGCGTCGTATTAATCAAATAATTCCACGCTGAGACTACATCATCCCCTGCATAACGAATCTGTTGCTACCCCTGAAAGATTAGATCCATGAAATACAAGTTGTGGAAGGATTAGGCCACTCACAAGCGAAAAACCCAAGCTGTGTCTTCAGGGCATACGCAATGTACAATGCATTCTCACAAAATGTTTTCCCCCTGTCTCTCCAAAATTGAAGACTCTTTCCCAGAGATCACAGAATTACAGCAAGTTACAAGGAAAACGCAAACACATTTTCGAGATCATCTGCACCGGTAAATCTTAAAGAATTATTTAGTGGTGGGAATCTCCAAAATCAAATCTCCCGACATGTCCATGGTATTCCGAGATATCTCCAGTCGTTTCCCTGAAATACCGAGGGCTTCGACAGTTAGTTATATAATCTGTTCATCTCAGTCTTCCTCTCTTCTCTCGCACTTTTTACGTTTTTCTCTCCTTCCCCCCACCAATAACCCGACACCCTACCTGCTCCGTCTTCTTTTATGATGATGTCCTGCCCTGGAGGCTATGTCTGCATTTTAAAAGCAAGCAGCAGTTGCCATTCTACGTGTGGGGGTTTCGCCCGTTTGTCAATGTTCCCGGTCCTGACCAATAAGTCATCATGAATCCACACACACCTACTCACTAACTAAATCGCCCCCCCCTCCTTTTACAACTCCCGCCTGGCCCCCATAGGGTCACAGCTACTCCTACAGAAGACAGGACCGCCCATCCACTGATATAAAGGGAGTCGCAGAGGTACAGAACTCAACATCATCAATCAGTGCTCAGGTTCTCGGTTCCAGCATAAGCAAAGCACATTCTGATAACCATTGTAGTGCTAGTTGGCTGTACCACGAAGAAACAAGTAGACTTTTGTCGCAATAACTTCCTCGCGTGGAATACTTCGAGTCCCTTGTCAGGGTTATCCTTCCCTGGGAGGGTTAGTATATCCACACTGAATGAGGGCATCCGGTGCCAATTAGATATCAGGATGCCCCCTCGTAGGAGCTTGCAGTCAAGTAAACTATTAGGTGCCCGCTGATCTCCAGGACAGTCAGTATTCCAGCAGGGATTATTTCCGCCGCTGCATCCTCTTCAGCCCCATCCGACTGGCTAGTGTGACTTGAACAATACGCCTATAAATAGAGAGAGAGAGCGCGAGCGAACCTCAGCGGGTATGACGACTCGCTCTTCTCCGGATTGCATTACATGTCCGATATTTCCCCCCATTTCATCACATACTTGGTCTTCGTTCTCTATATATTCAGAACGAAGTTGGACACTGGCTACCGTGTGCATGAACCTGATGTCTCTTTGATGCAGCCCGCTGAAACCCAATGCCTACGCCCCGGCTCCACCCTATCCACCCGCTACTACCCTACCCTTCTAACCGCTTCTCATTGATCACGGCGCTTGGCCCTGAGTAGCTTTTGTGACGGTATTTTTCCAATAGACAAGTGGTTTCCATGTTCCTTTGAGTAATCGTCAATAGGACCTTCCGTTATCGGCCCCGCACACACCAATAGTCCAAAATTGTATCCCACTTCGACGGCATCAAATCGTCTATAGAGTTCCCCTTGCCCTCGTATTCGCACCTGTGCCATTATACCGATCCTCTTCCTGGTTCCGCAAACTCTGCACTGACTTCGACACCGCGCGCCCGAAAACCTACTGCGCAACAGTTCAAGCAAAACCTTCCCGATCAAGAGGCTTCAAAATATTAACAGAGCAGGTAAAAGAAATAATCGTTGACATGTGAACTTAACACACTTGACCTCCGTAATCTGTCTTGTGCATCGGATGACTACCGACCAATCGGTTCGTTTGATGTTAGATACCCACCTGATCCTGTAATTGTGAATACCTGTGAATTGCACCCGCATCTCTGGATCGCGTGTACCGGGTGAATGCAATAACAACTGATTGTAATGTTGAACCCTACCCTGTATATACACATCTTGATTTGTTTATTAGTATCATATGTATTCATTTTTCGTATTATATGTAGATGCCATGAATGTACGTAGGCCATGTTACGCAGTTCCCGTCTATAACAGTTGAACCCCCTCATGGTTTCTCAAATACCATTGCGCTCATGTGAAAGTGGCTGCTCTCTAGAAGCTTCCCACTCCATATGTCTATCGAGATGCTGACCTCAAGCAATACATCTCATTCCTTTTTATATCCCTTGATATCTTTCTGAGTCCCTCGCATATCTAAAGCTCTTTTTTAGTCCCATTCAAGTTCAAGATAACGGAGGTTCGACTGTACATTGATTGTAATCGTTGAAAATAAATATTTTTGAAAATGTGACGGGTGTGTGTGACGGGTCAACAGGGGATCGCTTACTCCTCCTTAGGCAAACACTATCCCAACCTCTGGTGGTGTCCAGGGGGTTCCGGAATTGCCCAACTCCTTGCTTGGTTCGCCTATCAAATTTTTAGGGATTTTTACATTCATTCATTTCATCAGAGATATGATTGACGGACGTGATTCGTTAGGCTCTGACCTGCGTATACAAGTTAACTAATTTGTGAGACACGGCAGAAATTTGCGCAAATCCAGGCACCTCTGTGTGACCGTGAGTAGAGGGTAGGACCCACCGTTCATTTGGGCCCCTACCACACTTTAGCATGCGCTTCGCCAACCACCAAATGCACTGTGAGGAGCGAGATGAAATAGCCCACACGATCCTAATGAGCCTCAGGGAAACACTAGTCACGTCCTTTACAACTTCTGTTCGCGATTATGCAGCCCGTAATCCGTTCCTTATTGGAACACCCTCTCCTCGCTCGCTTTCGGCCACACAGCTAATCGAAAGCACCATATTAATGTATACCACCTCGTAATCAGCCCTGATCATAATCGGTCATCCCTAAATATTAATAGCAAAAGCAAAGATGCGTTGGGCCAACTCACCACGGAACTCCCTGGACCACTACCAACGTGTGGATCAGCAGAAGTGCCCTAAGGGAGTAAGCACCCCCCCTGAATGACCGGTCAGCACACACCCGTACACATTCAAGAATATTAGTACAACCTACAACCCTCAATGTACAGTCAACTCGACTTATCTTGACTTATGGGACTAAAGAAAAAGCTTTAAGATATCCGAGGACTCGAGAATATCAAAGGGTAATACACTACTTAGAGCAAAAATCAGGCTTGGGACTTGTCGAACCACTTCAACATAGCATCGGTATAACATTGAGACACCCTGAGTTCAAACTGTTATTAACATTCATCATTACAATCAATGGGTACATGTATTACAGATCAGTGTATACTTCAACATTACAAATCAGTGTATGCATTCAACATTACATCAGTTATCACATCAACATTACAATCCGTGTATTACATTTCAACATGTACAATAGGTGTATCACATTCAACGAGTAGGGTACAATCAGTGTATCACATTCCAACATCGAACCTTGACTCTGGTAGACTTAGATATTTGAGCCCTTTTGTCAAGTCTGCCAGAATTCCTCTGGTTAATTTGGTTGCGGAACCTTGGTCAGCAGATGGTCTTGCGAAGTGATGTACCCATCCCGCAAACTCCATCAGACAATTGAACCTCCGAAATGAAATCCTTTTCTGACCTGTTGCGTTTGAATGACGCTCTCCTCCCAAACTATAACCCTTTCTTGAATCCCCCAAAGTTCCCCGTATCAGACGGTGGGGGTGCGGAGTGGGCAGGGCTGGCACTTTTTCCTGCAGGACTCTTCAACGACTTGTCCAACTTCTTCTGGATTAAAACAAAAATAGAGAATTCCATGAACATCGGAAGCATACCTGGTTAGTAGACAGCTGTAATTTGATATTTATGGCTATTTCAGTCCTAGCGGGGTAGACAGGGGAATCCCCTGTAAACTGTCCAACACAGGCCCTGTACTTAATCCTCAGGCTAATAATCACCACTCCCTATCTTATCATAAACATAAGATACACAGACTGAAGTTCATCAAATTATGAGTTACTTTTCTTGTGTACAGCATACATACATGTACATGTCTTTGCTATCTTGAGAGACTGGCTATTTGATGATGTTAGTCTTACCTCTGTATCTTTATCAGGGTGGCTGTTTTGTGAGACTTGACCCTTGGGGGAGGGTTTAGCAGGTTGTTTGATCTGTGACTTATCAACCTTTGACCTGATGGCCTCTGCTTGCTTTAAAATTTCAGACATATCCTCCAGTGGAGGAACATCATCTAAAAAACAATATGTCTGGATTATTGTTGTAAAGGAAAAACTAAAATGCCTGAATAAATATATAACTACAGTCGAACCTCGTTATTTCAAACACTGATATCTCGAATACCATGGACATGTCGAATTGATTTGGAATTCCCAACCACTAAATAATTCTTTAAGTATTTTACCCTCGATATCTCGAATGGTGTTTGCGTTTTCTGTAACTCTTATTTTTATCATTGGAAGTCTTCAATTTTGGAGACAGAAAAAATTTTGTGAAATGTACATTGCGTATGCCCTTAAGTGACACCAGCTGGTGTCGCTGCTATGCCTATACCTTCCACAACTTTATTTCATGGATCTATCTTTCAGGGTGCACAGATTCAGTTATCAGATGATTAGTCTACAAGTGGATCATGATTAATACGACGCTATTGCCGTTTATCGTGGAATTTAGTGTTTATGTGCTGACGTCATGCACAATGAAATCGAATGGCGAGGAGGTGACCTAATTTGAATTTCAGGGCCATTTACTGATTTTTCACTCTATAAAATAAGGTGGTTAGATATGACTAATTCCCTGGAAATTGCTGTTGCGAGACTAATCCCTGGGCATTAGTCATATGAACTAATCCCTGCTTTGCCGTTACGATAGTCATATTGGAGCTAATTCCTGCTTTAAGAACTATAATTCTTAGCAATTCGTAATCGTCTAGACTTTCCTTTTATAGTATAGAAAAAGACCCGAAATGTTAGTCATAGTTTTTCAGCCAATGCGTCATGGATTAGCGTCACGTATTACGCTAACGCTATTGTATTCTATTTAAATGTTACGTTGTTTAGTACATAACATTTACAAATCGAGCAACAGCCAACGGATTAACAAACTGGGTTTCTTCCGAAAATTTGTTATCTATATATTCAATTTGTATTGGTATAATAAAACAGTTAACTTACATGTCACTGAGGCAGTTAGCAAGATTCCTATTCCCCTCAGCCAGGATTATTTCCCTCGGCAAATAGGCCTGGCTTCGGGGAACTGGAATCTTGCTAACTACCTCCGTGATATACGTTTAACTGTACATTAAACCGGTGATTCCTTCGTATTATGTAGACTAATCGTCCGCTGAATTTCCACTTTTCAACTCGAGTCCATTCTGACTCTCCCCCACACGTCAAAATGTAAAAGTACTACCAAGTACTACCACAGGAATCTGAAGTTATTTCAATAAAAGAGCTCAAATAAAAAAATAATACACCCCCTACTATGAAAAAAACACGTTTTTTTATTTGAGCTCTATTATTGAAATAACTTCAGATTCCTCTGGTAAACGTGGGCAGTTGGAGTCACAGGAATCTCTCGATTAAATACAGTGTTATGTGTGTGTCGATCAGTGTGTGTGTGTGTGAACTAACAACAGGGAGTGTGGTATGAATAAAACAACAGCACGATAATTTATGATATTTGTTAGTCAAAATGCTTATACGAGCCACTAAATAACGAAAAACTTTAGTGTAGTACTTGCATGTAGTGGCACTAGACATTAACCCGTACACTGATGTCAGAGTCTCGTTATACAATATCAAGAGAGAGACAAAATTGCGTGACAAGCCCTGTAGTCGGCGAGAGTAAGTCTGACTATCAATAAAAACAAAAGATACCAAAATGCGTCCATAACAACACCTTACCTTCCTCCATGTTTCTTGTTGTAAGAAAATTCGGGCTATTGATTACAAATATTGATTACCTCGATCCCGATGATTTTAAGGTGTCTCTGAAATCTGATAACTTCCCTGCGATGTAAGTGGGATTGGAGATAAATTTCACTACATTTTTAATTGTGATTTTTTTTATAATGAAAGAAAAATGTTCTTATATGCATACATTTATATAACTAGAAATGGCATTGGTTTTGAAAAATTGCTCTTGAAATATCGCTATTTAGCGATGACACTAGTATTTTCAAGTTACAAAATTTGGCCAAACCAAGAAGAATAAATGTCTATAAATATTTTTTTTTAAAGTATGCGGTAGTAGGAGAATATTTGGCGTACTTTTTATTTTAGTTTGTGTTAGATGCTCTCCTTTTACAGAATCATATTTCTCTGATATATTCCTTCCACTAACAAACTGATAAGTGATTGTTTTGTAGATGTTATTTATTGTTCATCCATTAATTAATTGTTCATTATTGTTTGTATACTTTTATGCCCCATGTG
>CAJDSM010054914.1:942-12889 GCA_903981925.1 Ostrea lurida | reverse complement strand
TAAACTCCTTTAAAAAGTAATTATTTTCCAAGCAATAGGATCGTAATTATTTTGGAACAAAAAAATTGTCTCCCTTTCATGGGCAAATAATGTTGGTACCAGGGGATCATTGATAAACAAAGAATAAAACATAGGGGGCAAAGGTCAAAAGATTAAGGTCATGCATTTCCTCAACCATTGTTAGATACCCACGGCTGATCTCGTCTTCAACTCACCACCCGTGGGCAGACTTAACCGAGATATTGTCATTAAATATGCAAATTTGACTATTTCAGCCAACCAATCAGATAGTTTGATAGTAAATTTTGAACTCCTCAGTTTTGAAGATATGTTTATAGTTTGTTGCAGTATTATGGTGCAATAATGGCAGTACCCATTAAAACTTGTGAGTTTTGTTTTAAAATGATATTAGACAATTCCTATAGGTCGCTTACATCAAATACCAGTTAGGAACAAAATAAGGATATATTTATCAAACTGGGAATTGCATCAATGAATGGATCAGTTTGCAATCAGTGAGTGGACTAGTTAAACTAGGTTAATTGATTTTATATTGTTTTACGTCCTACTTGAGAAATTTTCACTCATATGGAGACGTTGCATTGCTGGCAAAGGGCTGCAAAATTTAGGCCTATGCTTGACACTCAGGGCCTTTGAGCAGGGAGGGATCTTTATCGTGCCACACCTGCTGTGACATGGGGCCTCGTTTTTTTTTCTGAAGGACCACCCCTACGACAAGCAAGGGGGTACTGCCTGAGGACCTACTCTAACCCAGACCCCCATCGCATTTCAGAGAAGGCACCAGTCGAATGATCCATGCATATTAATTACATATGACAATGTTTTGGTAAGTTTGCCCAAAGGTGATGAGTACAAGACAAGATCAGCCTGGACATTATGTTTCTCAACTGCCAAACTAATTTTGAAGACAAAATGTATAAACATTCTAAAATCATGCCCTGGACAAAATTTGAACTCTAATCTAGAATCTTTACCAAACTATTTACATGTATGTTTTAAGTTTGAAATTAATATTGTAATCGCGAGTTCTATAGTATTGCCGTGGACATAATCTACATGAAGCATAAGAAGTAAGATAAGAGGTACAAAGCATGGCATCTTCTTACAATATGGCAAGATAACATCCCTGCAAATCCATTTGAAATCAGTACACAAGTCATTTAAGAAACTCTATTTCAGTGACTTTGGATTTAATGGTTAATCTTAAATATCATTAAGAACCAAGATTTCGGTGCTAGATGACATCCTTCCAGTTGCATTTGAAATAAAATACACACCACACAATAAAAGCAAGTGTACCGAGAAATCAGTATTACATATATGTATCACTTACAGCAAGATGAGGACATTCTAAAATTCTGTGTATGCAAGATATTTCACTTCTATTTCTACCAATTTTTTTGGAAGGAGACCTTGCGTAAAGGTCTGAGTCTCTTGGTTGTCTTTCCTTTTTTTTTTTTTACAATAATAAGAAGTCAAGGATGCTGGAAGTTCTAAAATTTCTTGTGTGCAAGATTTTCTCTCTTTAAACGGTTTTATTCAGAATGTTCTTTCTTTGAAAACTAGTTTTGTTGTGTACTGTATAATCACATCAAATAAATTTGCAACAATATTAAATTACGTTATCGCCCATCTTACGCCATATTCTTTGTTCCTAATGGTTTTAAAGGATATTGGTCACTAGAACAGAAATTCAAACAAGCCTTGTACTTTGATTTTAATAGCACTTGCAGGGATGCTATAATTATATATGCCACATTACAAATGGATGCTTTATGGAGCCCGTGTTTTTACCGTGATTCCTTCACCACTCTGGGCTGAGCATGCTTGGATGTGCCATTTCCTGTCCCGAATTGTATCTAGTGATAAACCTTGTGCTATTTCTGATGCGTGTGCAGCCTGCAGCAAGTCCTGTTTATTGGCATAAATTAACAAAGGAACTCCTAGCAGCTTCTGCTCTTCTAGTAATTCTGACAACTCCTGCAAGTAAGTATAAAAATGCGTCAAAGACAGAAATGGCCGGGTTCTTGTAAATATGTTCGATAAACAGGAAGTGGGTGTTGACAGGTCTGAAATCGGATTCTCACGATATGGGACACCCGCTGATGATGGATATCGAAGGTCATGAGGCTACGATAATTAATTGCTGAGTAAAGTGCTAACGAAAATGCACTATTAAGAAACAAGAGGCCCATGGGCCACATCGCTCCACCTGAGTGACCTTGGCCCTGGCTTAGCAGTGGTGATTTAGAAAAGAATTTTCAAGTGTCCTTAAACTGACCCAGTGGCTCTGGAGAAGAATGTTTTATAGGCAAAACTTGATCCCCTGTTTGTGCCTTGCCCTACCCCCGGATTCTACTTTATATCAGAAGCTTTAAGGAAATGTTGTCTTTTGGTCTTGGAAGACAATTTTTAATATAATTCAAATGTAAAACTTTGACCCCTATTGTGGCCCGCACCATACCCCTGGGGGTCATGATTTTGAAACAAACTTGAATCTCCACATATCACGGAAGCTTTCATATAAATTTCAGCTTTCCTGGTCCAGTGGTTCTAATGAGAAGAGGATTTTTAAAGATTTCCCCTATATAATCATATGTAAAACTTGGATCCCCTATTGGGACCGACCATCGTACCCCGGGGGTCATGATTTGAACAAACTTAAATCTCCACTAAATCAGGAAGCTGTCATATATAATTTCAGCTTTTATGGCCCAGTATTTTCTTGAGAAAATATTTTTAAATATTTCCCTATATAATCATCTGTAAAACTTTGATCCCTATTGGGGCCCCATCGTACCCCGGGGATCATGAGTTGAACAAACATGAATTTCCTCTACATCAGGAAGCTTCCATATAAATGTCAGCTTTCCTGGCCCAGTGGTTCTTGAGAAGAAGATTTTTAAAAGATTTTCCCTATATATAATCTTGTGTAAAAACTTTGATCCCCTATTGGGGCCCCATCGTACCCCCGGGGACATGATTTTGAACAAATTTAAATCTCCTCTATATCAGAAAGCTTCCATATAAATTTCAGCTTTCCTGGCCCAGTGGTTTCTTGAGAAGAGATTTTAAAAGGTTTTTCCTATATAATCATATGTAAACTTTGATCCCTATTGGGCCCATCGTACCCCCGGGGGTCATGATTTGAACAAACTTGAATCTCCTCTATATCAGAAAGCTTCCATATAATTTCAGCTTTAGGGTTCTGAAGAAGAATTTTTAAGATATTCCTATATAACTATATAATTTTGATCCCCTATTGGGGCCCCATCGCACCCCCGGGGTCAATGATTTGAACAAACTTGAACCTCCTCTAATATCAGAGGAGCTTCCATATAAATGTCAGCTTTCCTGGCCCAGTGGTTTTGAGAAGATTTTTAGATTTTTTCCTATATAATCACATGTCAACTTTGATCGCCTATTAGTGGCCCCATCGTATCCCCGGGGTCATGATTATAACAAACTAGAATCTCCACTATATACAGGGAGCTTTAATAAATGTCAGTTTTCTGGCCCCAGTGGTTCTTGAGAAGAAGATTTTATAAATGACACCATTTTTGCATTTCGATTATCATCCCCTTTGATGGGGGGGTCCTTCATATTGAACAACTTGATTCCCCTTTACCCAAGGATAATTGTACAAGTTTGGTTGAATTTGGTCCAGCGGTTCTTGAGAAGAAGTCGAAAATGTGAAAAGTTAACAGCAACAGTGGACAGACAGACGACGCAGACAGAACGACGGACCAAAAGGCGATCAGATAGCTCTGAGCCTTCGGCTCAGGTGAGCTAAAAACAATGGAAAATATTCTAAGTCGGTAAACAGGAAGTAGATGTCGGACAGGTCTGAAATCGGATCTGATATATTAATTGCTGAGTAAAGTGTTACGAAAATTTGCACTGTTAAGAATAACACTGGAAATATTTTAAGTCGGTACAGGAAAGTAGATGTCAGACAGGTCTGATCCCACGATATGAGACCACCCACTGATGATAAATGTTAAATGTCATGAGACTACGATAAGTAATTACTGAGTAAAGTGTTACGAAAATTTGCTCTATTAAGAATAACATTGGAAAATATTCGAAGTCTGTAAACAGGAAGTAGATGTCACACAGGTCTGAAATCGGATCCCACAATATGGGACCACCCACTGATGTTAAATATTAAATGTCATGAGGCTACAATAAGTAATTACTGAGTAAAGTGTTACATAAATTATTTCCCCGCCCACCATTCACCATTTTATAAGCCGGTTTTGCACTCGTGCAACCTGGCCAAAAATCAAACAATATACACTTGTGTCCTGAACTGTGATGAGGTATCATTCAATTTCCTTACTTACAGAAAAAATCAAAGTCAAAAACAAATCATTTCCTATTAAACTGATCTCCCTAATCATTTATGTAAGGTCACACTGAAGAATAGAGGTAATGAGGGAGATTCCCATTTAAACTTCATCATACAGGTAGGCTTTCTCTCATTATCTTAACATTTCCTATTTCTAGAGATCTAAATCAGCTTACGACACCAGTCTCCTCAAATCTCTTTTGATCTGCACTATCTATCACATATATCTGTAAAGATAAAAAACAGTATACAGGCTTTGGAACAATTTCTTACAGGAAGTGACCAACTTCAAAGAAATTTAGTCATCTTTCAATAAAAGCACACACATGTACCTGGATTATGAAACCAGCTTAAGTAAATGTTACAACTTGATAAATGTGAAAGCAACAGAAATACGACAATTCTACTCACAAGCACATCCGTATTTTCAAAGTAGTTTTTCCAGTATGGTCGGATTTTTCTCTGGCCCCCTATATCCCACACATTGAGTTTGAAACCAGAGGAGGCAACTGATTTAATATTGAAACCCTGAAAAAGGAAAATGACTTTAAAATTCAGTAAAATTTGCTTCAACACAAAAAAAAAATAAAAAAATTATGAATTAGTCTGTTATAATAAAATAAGATTCTGTGACCTGCTCACGAAATTCACTACACAGGAATCTAATGATTATGACAAGTACTTAGAGTACATGCAAGTATATAAGCAGGTACAAACGGTACAGACTTCAATTATCTTACAGATTTTTAGAAAAATTATCTATTAATATTTCTTAAAACCAATGTTTAAACAGAACCCAAACACCTCTTACTGTAATAAGGGTAAAATGTTGATATATTTGTATACAACTAAAACACTTGTGATTTATTGCCCAACCTGGTATCTATGGTTAACACTTGTGATTTGATCCCCACCTGTACCATTCACTTGATATGTAACACTTGTGATTTATGCCCACCTGTATCCTATGTTAACACTTGTGATTTATGCCCACCTGTATCCTATGTTAACACTTGTGATTTATGCCCACCTGTATCCTATGTTAACACTTGTGATTTATGCCCACCTGTATCTATGTTAACCACTTGTGATTTATGCCACCTGTATTCCTATGTTAACACTTGTGATTTATGCCCACCTGTATCCCTATGTTAACACTTGTGATTTATGCCCACCTGTTATCCTATGTTAACAAAGGATCATCTAACTCCTCTTCACATTTTATTAAATATAGACCTTGATGGCAAACTACTGACAACCCAAATATGACAAACAGGACGATTTCAGCTTCTCATTAGTCAACTTACCCATATGTATGTAGTAACATTCAACATCACTTTTATATGGGCTTTCTCAACTGATTCAAAACACAAGAGTTCGTCCTTCATATGATCAGTTTTTAAATTGAGACAGGCTACTAGCAAACATGTTGAGGTTGCAGGGGTTCCAACAGTTACATTTAAAGTCAGCATTCGCTAATTCTATGGTCGATACAATGATCTAATTTGCCATTGGGTCAAATGCTGTCTGACATGTTAAGCCATTCTTTATACATGTACATTGATTTTGACTAAGGATTAAGATAAGAGCTCACAATGGGTGTGACCAGTAGACAGGGGATGCTTACTCCTCCTAGGTACCTAATCCTACCTCTGGTATATCGAGGGGTCCATGTTTGCCCAACTTTTAATTTGTATTCTGGTATAGGACTTATGAGATTGATCACTGATCGTTATCTTCAACTTTTCATCTCCAAGTGTTAAAGTCTACTGATTGTAATCTGTTTCTACTAGTGATTTAAAAATAATTCAATTTTAATTTCACTGATTAATTTTCTGTAATATCAGTATATTTCATATCATTTTAACCAAGTTGAATTGTTAGATTGCATGATATGACATCCTTGGTCACTGTAAATGATATCACTATACACGTAGCTCTTCTGTTTCCAATTTGTTGCTTTGTCAATGTTGCTTGGCAACAATTCAGTTTTTCTTTATATATAGTTTGTCATCAGAGTTTTCAAAAATTACATCATAAGAAAATAATCTTTGCTCAGTTTATATGATATAAAGCATGTTGAAACAGATTACACACTGCTCTACGGTTTACAAAGCATAAACAGGAAACATACTTTATATGATACATAATAAATAAAGATCGCCAGCCACAAATGTTTTTATTTATTTAATCAATATATGCATGTATTCTTACCTGAGTTGGTGTAATATGGCTGATATCTTCAGATGCTAATTTTTTCAAAAGGGTAGTTTTACCAGCATTGTCTAAGCCTAGTAGAAGTATCCGTAGTTCCTTTTCTTGGTTTGATTTAAGTTTTCTTATTAAATCTAATAATCCCTGTAGAAAAAAAAATTAATGTAGCTCTTCATCTAGTGCATGTACATCAATAAAATGTCAAACTAAAGATGAACCAATGGAACCAACTACTTAGGAAAAGGGCCAAAATAGGCAGTGCCTGCTGCCCGAGCCCATTCATATTTTTGTTAATATAAAATATTGTTTTAAAAGAAAACTGTTGGAAGATGAGAGTAACTGTGTTGTGGGTTTACACAATTTATTAATGACAGAGCATTTGTCTAAATGTTTAATGTTACAAACCCCTAGCTGAAATCTAATATCCAGAGGGGCCCTGAGGGGGGCAGGAGATATGGAGTTCCATCCATTGTATCTATTTTTGTGCAGTTGTAAAATACTGTTTATGTCCGAGTCTTAATTAATTTTGATTGGAGGTCCCTCATCCCTCTGGAAAAATTGCTTGGATTGAAACAGCCCCATCCCCAGAAAGAAATTTGAGTGTGTGCATGTTTTAACAGAATCTCTTCAGACAGACCAGGTTTTTTTCAATGTACACTCAATTAATTGTTTCTTATTGACACATCAAACAATTCATCTATCATATCTTTTTAACATAAGGTAGACTTTTATTTCTAGTTCGTTGTGAATCGACATATGAAGGAAAACTATATATAAGTTTTAATATTAAATTTATTCAAGTAAGAGCTACTATCTCTTTTTTTACACAGTCTTTTCAATACAGAAAGAATTGTTTGAGGTTTGTTTTACCATAGGACTATTTCTACTTTTAAGAATACTGGAGAAAACTGCTAATGTCTATCGGTCAGACAGGTCTGATGGCCATGCACTGCCAAGTTAGTTAATTCGGCTATTGCTATAGAGTAGTTAGACAGGTATGCATAGCCTACATCCACTTCTCTTTTTTTTCACACTTTCATGGGTTTTTTTTTATTCTAGTGACATTTCACAATTTGATCAAAGTTTCAACTCAAATATGTGAAAATGGATTAACAGCACATAGTGAATGTTGATTTCCTTGTGACAAGTGCATTACTTTATAAAGTAACTAAAGTAGCTGCGGAAAATAACTCGTGTTGCGTAAATACCAGGCATATTTGAGTTGAAAGTTGATCGAAGTGTAAACTGTTATAAAAGCATTTGCGAAGGAGAAATGGGTGTAGGCATGCCAATCCACTTCTCTAAGAGATATTAGGTTCAACACAGACCATGTTGCATTAAATTACATTTTCTCCCTTCCAATTACATTTAGTGCTGTTGACTATTAAGTGACAAATGAAAGGCCCATCAGGAATTAAGATTCTGTATTAATGTGTCTTTGAGACGAGGGCTTTAAAGGGGGAAATGTGGCGGTCCGCAGGTATGATCGCCTTTGGCGGATGGTTCACTGGGTAGAACACCGGTCTTACATTTGCAACAGTCTTGTTAAAAATTGAAGCCCAATTCCATGGGAAATTCATAAAAAAAAAAATCTGTGGATGTATCAGATAAAATACTGTTAGTAACTGTACATCAATTCAAATAATTAATTTCCCAAATCGCTTATTTTGAAATGTGTCATAATATGGAAGACATGACTTCTCTTCAAGAAAACAAATGTAAAAATCTGAAAACTTGATTCTTTCCTTGAAATTGCCATTACGTATTTGGACGTATTTACAAACGTTTGAATAAGACGCGTTGTCCAGTTAATTAGTAAAATAATGAAAATTATGCTTTTTACCATTTTCCACACCGATTTGGCTTCCCTATGTTACTACGCGTTGACGTCAGAGTCTCGTTTTCACTCAAACTTCCGTAGACTATTTCTAGTTTTCTCGCTGAGAGTTCCAAACATTCAACGTGTTGCAAGAATGTTCATGTGGAACGCCCGTGTCGTTCTTTTAAACAAGCAGGAAACAAAACTGAGGAATAGGGATAGATGCCATCCAGTGTGTTTATTTTATATGCCATTGAATATATAGTTTTTAAACCGGACTAACTAAAGCAGTCAATTTGGTCAAGTTAGCGCAATCCACTTGTCAACATTACATGAACTGTCAGCAGGTTCACATTCAATGTCAAATCCAGGTTGATAAAGTCATTGATATATATATATATGTGGACAACTAACATAAATAACTAATAAAGAAATGAATAATTTTAAAAACATTTTTTAAATTGACAATTTCTTGCAGTTAAGCCTAGATCTAGTACACACACATGACGTACATGTCAATACAGTGTGCCTCTTTAAGTTTTAGCTAGAACTATAGTTTGGGCCCTTGTACACATTAGGTTGAATTCCAAGGTATCAAGTAAATGTTTATCATTGAAGTAAACATTCGACTCATATTGGGGTGTCAGTTTTCTTGAACTGTTCATGAATGAATTCTTTTAAAAATATTTGCGATACTGGACCATAAATTTGTAGGCAGCCATAGGCAATTGGATCCTAATTATCTAACTGTGTTAGGAGACACACCTGTATGATGACAGTATGATATTGGTATTGAATATTCAAATACAGAATATTTATTTTGAACATTTTTAAACCGGCGGAAAATTCATTGTCGGTATATTTTTATCATATTTCTGCTGGATTTGTATGCAAGAGATGGAGAGGGTGACTGAATCAGCCTATATGGGACCTGAATACATTCAGTGGTAGGCTTCAGTATTATTATCCTTGGCTATCACCAATCCCTACTCAGTCCTTCATTCAGAATCTGCTCTGTTATTTCTGCTAGAGATCTCATTCAAAGTACAGGTAAAATATTATTGAAGATTATTTCTTCATTAAGTATTGTCAGTTATTTGTATTAATGAATATATGTTTACATGCCAGAGATCTCATTCCAAAAGAAATACAGGTAACATATTATAGGAATCTCCTCAATGTGCATTGTTGGATATGATTAATATGTGTGACGGGTGCTACCGTTTGGTGTGGAGCGAATGACCCTAAAAAACATTTGCAAATAAAATCAGTTCTCTGCATTTAACGAGTCAGAGGGAAACTCCGCAAGTCAACGTTAACATGTTGGCATTGTGGACGTTCATATTGTCGACGTGAAACAAATGTTGCACTGTGTCGTCTGATTGTTGACGTGAACAGTTTGCATTGTGACGTCGAGTTAGCTGGCAATGTTTTTGTTTCATCCTTGAAAAATAAGGAGTTTACTCAACAACAGCAAAACATACAAGGTATGAGGAAAGCTTGTTTTGGAATTTTAAATGTTTGTAGTACTATCCAAACACATATATATTTTATTTACGGATTTGGTCAATGTGGTGTGTACCCCAGTGAAAGGTGACATTTTTTGCGGACGCATTGGTGGGTCGAAACTTGGAGTCACAGATTTTTCAGCTGATAGAGAGACAAGTCACGTGACATTCCTTCGCTAATCATTAGTAGCGAGCTTTTGCCTGCTATTACCAAAGGAGTTAAATTTGTGTTGTTTTCTACCCTCGCAGTCAACTTTTTAAGAGATTTTATAAGGAAATGATGACTGGTGATGTCAGAGCTATTTAAAGTTTCACAAAGTGTTATCAGGAATCTAAGATTGCTGTAAATTCATATAATGGTCCAAGTAAAACGTTAACTAACATACTTTTTTTTTTTTTTTTTTTTTTTTATAATGCTTTATTTCGTGCGCATATTTTATATTACAAACATTGTCAAAATTGATATTTGCACAGAAATGTTCTTCGCACACTACATTGAACACTGAAACTCACTCATATTTTTTTTTTTTTTTTTTTTTTTTTTTTTTTTCAGATTCGAAAGAAAAAATATATTACTGTTAACATGCTATGTGAGAAAAAACACCACAGATGCAGCCTCTTAGATCTGAATATGTGCACCTGTACTATATTGTACGTTATTAGATGAAAATAAATATATATAAAAAGGCCCAATGTTGTTTAATTGTCCAAAACAGCTTTCCAACTGTTCCAGAAAGAATTTAAATTTATCAACAGTTGAAATTATTTTAACGATGATATTCTATATTTTTCAACATTATTCATTTTTAAAAATTAATCAATCCAATGTAGGTGGCCAATTTTTCAGGAGCTCCCCACTGGAAACCAAAATTTTCTTTTTCGCCACTTTGAGGCGACGTGAAAAACACCACCCTATTTTCAAAGTTATATCCATGAATAATGCTTAGTTATGCTGGAAAGAAATAAAAAAGTGAAGTATTTGAAAAGTTTAATAAATTTACAAATAAAGGTTATGTTCTCCCCTATCTAGTTTTAAAACAAGACTACCAAACTATATGCTTTTTAAAACCATTTTTTCAAAAAATGAAGCATACATAGGCCCTAACTGCCTCTGACCTTAACTGTCCCTCCAAAACTCAAATGTGTACAGACCTAAAAAGTTGACCTCTGAAGGAACATGCCTAATTCAGACAAATATATAACTAGGGTTTCCCGCTAAGGGTTGCTCTTAACATGTCTAAGACCTTGACTGTTGAATGCAGTTGGACAGTGTCACCACAATAACAAACTAACGGCTGACCCTTTGATATGACCTTGACAACATTGCCTATGTAACATAACAGAAACTTTATAACAAGAAAATGGGCTTGTGGGAGAGACAAGTGGAATTTTGCAGATCTTACAACAAAGTCAGTATTATCAGGTTTTACGTTCCTAGTTTTGTGACATCTAAGATACAAAAAGCATAATCGGTGAATAGTTAGATTAGATCTCATGGTATGCTTCGAAATGTAAGCTAGACCAATTATCTATTCATTGAAAGGCTCAAGTTTGCAATATGCATATCAAGACGCAGCCTGACTTCATTGAATCTATAGAACATTTGCTTCCTTTAAAAACTTCGCTTGATGTAAATTTGAAACCTGTGCTTCATACTAGTAGAGTCTAGACGGTATATTTAATTGACCAATTCTCAAATTAATGGATCATCCCAATATGAGATGATAATGCCCATAGGGGTGAGACCTTCATTGTCTTGCAATGACCCGACAACACCCCTTACTACGCAATTATTGGATTTCTGTAAACCCAAATGACCTTGAGGATACTTAATCTACCAGTTACCCAGATCTGTTGTGCACTTGAAGCGATTCAGAACACGAAGTTGCACGAGCGCAAGCTTAACAGTTAAACAATTTGACACACAGCCATAATTGTTCTGTTTACTAGTATTACAGATTTTTTTTTCGCCACTTAAAGATTATTTTTGCCATTTTTTGAATTTTTTTTCGCCAATTGGCGCAAATGCGACTC
>CAJDSM010054892.1:0-20270 GCA_903981925.1 Ostrea lurida | reverse complement strand
AATCACAAATGAGAAGGTAGTTATTCCCTAGGTTCTTTACCGGTGACGTCTCTGTATAAGGGATTTTTTTTTTCGAATTTAAAGTAAAAAACATACCAATGTTTAATCACAACAAGGCACTAGTTTTCCACCATAAGAAATAAGAGTTAAAGCTCTCTCTCTATTTGATCCACAGACAATTATGTCAATTGGGTTCGAATAATTGTCAAAGAAAACAGGGCAGCGTTTCACAAAATCATCGTAAATTACGTAATACGTAGCGAGTTACGACGCAGTTAAGTACTACGTTACTAAATTAGGGGCAGCCAGAGAAGTTGAAATCACAATTTTCTTGAGTGACAAAAAAAAAGAAGTCGGTCCTTCTTCGCGGTCCAAATAATTACGTTTTTTTTTAAATGTTCTTGTATTACAACTGCTATAAATGTGACGCAAGTGTGTGCAGAGTGGGGACAATCAACCAATACATCTCACTCATTTGAGAGTATACAGAAAACAACTGTCTTTGCATGATTAAAAAAGTTAGATAAAATTTAATAAATAAATAAAAACGGAAAATGTAACTTCTTTTGAAATAAAGATTAGCCTAAAATAAATAAATAAATGAATAGAAAAAACAACAACAACAAAAACCCAAAACAAAAGAAAAAAAACAAAAGGGGCCATAGTCGTAAATATACCAATATTTTCGTTAATATTCCGAGTGTCCTTAATCACTAAACCTTTGGCTGACACAATGCAATCATTAACCCATTATGAATCTTCTGTGCCGACGGTAGCATTTTTTTTATTATTGTCACAAGTGTTTCCATAGCTCTAAAATGCCGGGCAGCCTCTATCTTTTCTTTACATATGTACTTTCTCGTCAAAAACATGTACAAACACCACCATCTTTGCAAAACTACGCACTGGCGTAAATATTTACGTAATTTACGACGTTTTCGTGAAAACCAAAATTCACCTACGTACTAACTTCGTCTACGAAAGAGTTGCGACGCCTTTGTGACACACTGCCCAGGTATATAACTTTGGATACAAAAAGGCGAAGTTAACATTGTGTCAAATTTAATCATAATCCAAAAAACATATACAAAATCGATTGTAGGGCAACACGGACCTCCGGCAAAAGCGAAGGTAGGATGAGGTACCATGGAGGAGTAAGCATCCTCTGCTGACAGGTCACATCCGCCGTGAGCCCTTAGTCGAAATAAAGTAAACGGGATCACCCGTAGTCAAATCTGGTACGAAAATGACAGTCTGGATATAATGGATATAATGTAAACAAGCTTGCCGATGCAATCTCGATGCCCCATACACTTCTCAAATTATGCAAAAACTAAATTCAGAAAACAAGATGTGTTTCTTTTTAACTCGTTTTCCTGCCATGGTACTGCACCACTTCAGAAACGTTTGTGACTTGCAAAATCAATTTCACAGAATACACATTATATGTCATTTGAAGGTGCATGTTTCCTCCATTCAATATCCATAAACAAAAATCTGCATTTTTGCTTAACACGGTATCTATTATATCTTTTCTTTCGTTACAGAGGGCACCTCGACCTGTACGTATTTTTTGTTTTTGTATTCATCTGATTGAAACACAGTTTTACCTATTTGGTTGTAACGATACACGTTTAATAGAAAATGTATGTTTCTCATGTATCTCCGTCATTGTTGTGCAGGCATTCAGGAAAATGTCACAGATGTATCTGTGGCGTTTCATAATGTGGAATGGACAAGAGATAATACTTCTCGAATCCCAATTGTTCAATACGACCCCGACATTAACTTGATCTGCAACTTTACACCTCTGAACACTCCTAATTTGTTATACAAAATAACATGGTATGTTGACAACACAGAAATCACGATGCAACAAATTGTAACTGCAGACACGAGAGAGAAAGCTACTTTGTCAGCAAAGAACATGTCGACCACCACCGCAAAACTGAATGTCAATGTAAGTTATAAGCCAAGACGCCCATTTCAAGATACGCACTAGTTATTTCACTTTTGATAATTTTTTAACGTATTCAGATGCGAAAAAAGTATTTGTTTACATGCAGAATGCACTTATTAAGTCTCCCTTATATTGTTTTATCACCCGAAATCGATTGATACACAAAGTAAGTGATACGAATATTGAGAGAAATTGAATACATGAAATTCTTTATTAGCACAAAATATAATTGGTCGAATTTATCATGTTCAGAATAATATTTTCAAATATGACATTGATGTTATGTTCACTTTCGTTAAGCATTTTTGTTGCTAATATTTTCTATTTCATATATTTACATAGAGAAACCACTTTAAAAGGACATGGACACGTTTCAAGCTGAAAATGTTTAGATTTTAGATTTTCATTTTTAATTTTTACAATGCTCACTTAGGGTATTTTTAATGGTCAGCAAAGATGTGAACATCATTTGTTGAGTTACAAGTGAGATGCAGTGCTTACAATTCTTTGCAATGTAAACAAGGCTCGAGTCATGTTTTTGTTTACCTATATTGAATATGCTAGTATACGTTTCATTTAAAGCATTTTTTTTTTCAAAATACAGGTTGATTCTGAACACAATTAAATAGTTTCTAGTGTTTCTCACATCTCATTTTGTTTTAAACATGATATTTTTGCTGTGAAGCAATCTTTATGTAAATAAAACAAGGCTCGAGTCTTGTTTACATAGCAAAGAATTGTAAGTGTTGTATCTCACTTGAAAATCAACAAATGACAGACACATTTTGCTGACCATTAGAAATACCATAAGTGAGAATTGTAAACATTATAATTGAAAATCTAAAATCTAAACATTGTTAGCTCAAAACGTGTCCATGCCCCTTTAAATAAAGTTAATCAGCTTCCCCACTGACAGTAGGTCCAATCTGTCCCACCTTGACATTAAAAATGTCGCTAAAATAGTTCGATTCTGGACACTAACGTGTTGCAAACAACAATGTTGATCAATGAAATATATTAGGGACATACGCACTAAAACCGCTAAGCTTGTTTCAATATTTTTAGATACACTGCACCGTTGGAGCAGTGACCCAGAACACGGATGAGCCGTGTCAATTGGCAGAAAGCCCGTTATTCTTTGCCGGAATAAAGGTAATGTTTGAAAGAATGTCTATACATAGTTGAAAATAACTTCTCTCTTCCGAATCCGATTACAAATGGATTTCTGAAAACATTCTGAATGTATCAACGAAATGAAGTTCCATACAGAAAACAATAAACCAATCATATTTGATCTACGTGCGTAATATTCTATTTAGTACTCAATCATTCCCTTGATTAAATTGACTGCAAAACACCTTAGAAACACTTTCTAATCAAAGTCCAATGATTTCTAAGATTGAGAATAAAACTGCAAAAGATCCAAGTCTCAACAAGTTTTACTTCCTAGCAACTGGTCGTAAAACATGCCTAAAACTCCCAATAAATCCTCAAATTACTCTTAAGTTCCAAAAATATGCTAGAAAATAATCCTAATTTTCTAAAAACTAAAATTAAAGCTAATTATTTAAGTAAACCCCTAAAATTAACCCTAATAATTCCTAAAATCTCTACCCTCAAAACGCACCTTCTCCGAGTCAATTCTCAAGCAGAAGAGATGGCACCTCTAAAATCAGCCTCTTTTACGCAAAAACATGACGTTAAAAGGTTGAAATGTTGAAAACAGAACGTTACATTCCCGACGCGGTTTCTCAACTTCTGAAACCATAACAAACTCCAAATAGTGCTAATTCTATGAATTCTTTGAATAAAAGTCAACGCCAAATACATCTCTAAGAAGAATCATATAAATTGATCACAAGAACGCAATAAATAAATGCAATTGACTCCAAAAATCTCTAAATTATCGTAATTTTTCCGATCGGCCTCGACATCCTGAATAAACCATGGACAGAATCTGTCAACAATCTACGAGATTAAAAAAAATGCCGATAATCAACTGGAATCAAGTTAAACTGCAAGTAGACGATACTAACAACATAGAACTAGGTGCTATCTGCTATAGAATGCTGCTCAAAGATCTCAAGCACGATAAGTAAGCTCAAATTACACAATGACTTATCACATACGATCAGCTGATTCCAACACAAACGTGAAACATGTGCACAAAAGCACCAAATCACTCCTACATCACTGATAGAGATCAGAATCATATCTAAACCACTTAAAATGAATAATAAAGGAAATCACTGAAATATCAAGTGTCAATAACACCTAACTGCATTGAAGTGCTAATAATAGACAAATACTGTCAAGTTCAGCAACTCTGTATAAAATAACACCTGTCAGGTACCTGGTACGTTACAATACATAGGTCAGGCATAGTGATAATGTGTAGTGCTAAGTATTTGACTTACTAATATCTGATGCCGATCCAGCCCTCAAAAGATAAATCCAGTAAAGCATTTTGTTTTATCATGTATTGATTTTAAAATCAATCCTCACACTGATTACTAATTACATAAAACTGATTATATCAAACCTTTACAAAATAACCGAAGCAATTAAGTTGGATTAATGTGATTGACTGTTAATTATGAATTAGTCCTACAAATGACCAATGTATTGTACACCTATTGGATATTTTAGCTAGGCATGTTTTCACGAGATTCACTACACATGTGCGCACATCTGTGTCAGAGGCTGAAAAGTTCTAATGCTTGGAAGTTTTTCCGTGGCATATATCAAGGATCACTCCATACATGTAACTCCATGATGTAAAAGCATCATTCAACACCTTTAAAGTTTTTAAAGTTCGTGAGACAATTTAAAAGGTGTATGGTCTTAAAAAATGGTTTCATTTTCCAATCAAAATTGCTTGTTGTTGTGTATAGATACAAAAAGGCGAAACTAACATCGTGTCAAACGTGATCATAATCCAAAAAACATACACAAAATCGAGTGAAGGGCAATACAGACCCCCGACAAAGCGAAGGTAGAATAAGGTGCCATGGAGGAGTAAGCATCCTCTGCTGACCGGTCGAAATAAAGTAAACGGGATTACTCGTAGTCAAATCTAGTAGTCTAACAAAGGGTATTACACAAATCAGTCAAAATATGACTTAATGATAATTTGTAATCGCAAACAAGGTCATTATAGCGACTGTGGAATTTTATAAATATAATAAACAACGTAGAGTTCTTGATTTATTAGCACACTGTTTTTATTATGGAGTAAATCAACAAGCCTGATTTTGTACTTACAGATTGCAACAAAATGTTATTCACATTTTGCAAACAATCTGCAACACACAACGTAGTTGTTATTTGAATATGTATTAATTGTAGATACTAAGTAGCCTTCCTATTATAATGAAACGTGGTGGAAGTGCATCTATTCAACTACAATCGACAGTGCCGTTCGTATCTGAAACTCTGGTCATGAACGGAAGAATAGTTTCTGTTCTTCCCGTTACACTGGGTGTGAGTGTAGGTACCACAAGATGCGATTCTCAAAATGTGAATGGTAATGATTGTTCAGAAACAATTACTGGTTATACATACCATGACTCAATTCAATACCAAACTCCCGCAAACTGGAATGGAGTGGTGGATTATCCCATCGTGAACCAAAACACCGCAGCTTTCAGCATTGCACACTCTGTTACACTACAACTTACCACTAGCGGTGGTCACGGCACTGTGGGATTGATGTTTGCAAAGTTACCTTTCCCTGATCTCCCGGTAAGACTAGATAAAGAAAATATTTGTATACAAATGAAATTAGTTATGTCATTGAAATCAAGTAATGTTGTCACTTACCTGCATCAACTACTTTCGGTTGTTACCTTTAAAAAAAACCCAGCATAGTTCACTCTCTTTTTTAGACCAATACTAATATTGTTTCTGTCTTTTTCTGGTAAGATAATGTCTCTATTCAGTACACATTAACCTTACTTTAAAAACAAATATTTTCGTAGAGTTTACACACATGTTGCCAGAAAACATCAAAAGTTAACTGGGATTCCATTATCAAGAGGATTGAACATTAGATTTGATTGAGGTCCTAAGTATATACATCTCTCAACATGTATACATGTTTTGCCTATAATGTATAAACGAAGAGTTACTTATATCCTGAACTTTAAAATACGATACGGTGATATTAGTTTCTGTAAGATACGCATATCTTACGTTTTGTGGGATATACATTTTCTTTGATACCAAGTTTTAACCATGTTTTTCTGAATTATTAAGATTCAGATTGTTGAAGATGTTCACAGTTGGAAGGGAAAGTACTGCTCCGCTCTTACGGATCCTCATATGACAACATTCGATAAAGTGTACGTATACATGTACATGTATTATTTGATATGTCCAACCGAGAATATTCACTCATTCATATGGAGACGTCACCAAACTGTGTGAAGGGCTGCAATAAGGTTAGCCTATGCTGGCACTCAGGCCTTTGCAGCAGGAAGGGATCTTATCATGCCTACAACCTCAGACTTGTGACACTGGAGCAACTCAGCTTTTATTGTAGTGTCTCATCCGAATGACCGCCCCATTTCAATCGCTTCTTACGACTTAATTCGAAATTTGATTCGAATCCAAAGTGATAAGTATTTCAGAACTGTATGTTGATAATACTACGAGTATGTACTCAATGCAATAGACAGTTTTGAGTAATCCAACGATTAATGGCTCATAGTTCAGATAAGAATTCCCAAAATCCATAGTGTGTTGATGAAAAGACAACGAACAGTGATCAAACAGAATACAAAACAAGATTTCGGTAAACACGTACCCCTGGATATTCCAAAAGTAAGATCCTCATACAGAAATAAGCATTTCTTGTTGATCGGTCAAACCCGCCTTCATCCCATTGTCCCAATCAGACAAATGTAGTAAACCGTAGTCAAAGTCAGTGTATGAAGCACTGTCTAACGACTGATATGAAACACTTCAGACAGCATATATTCAATTGAAGGACATACTGGCAAACTAGATATTGATATTGCTTGTCAATTGTCAACGAAGGGCTTCAAAAGTTAATCCAATTATTGATACTTACGAACATTCACCGAAAAAAACAAAGTGACAATATCGTTCCGAAACCGGACCTTTACGGTCTCATCCTAAGCGTCCCCCTATTTCGCTGTCTCTCACAACACACATGGAGTACTGTGAATCTATTCTGACAAGATTCTCCACTTTCCTACGGAATACAAAATGCACTATCTACATTTTACATATATCACACAGATACTTGATATTCTTCCCGATAGTTATGCACCTATCTAAAATAAAATTAGATTCAAAATCGTTCAAATCGGAGAGAGATTTACCATATAACGGTTTTATTTTAGTTTTAGTTTTCCATGTTGATTAGATTACGTGGTGCTAGGACGTACACTTCTTCTAATTTTTGGTGTTTTCTATTTCATAGCACATTCATCATTAACGTGATTCGGTGTTGTTCGTTTTAGCTAAATGACATCTGTGTATTTTTGCATTGCAGGAGGTACGAATGTCAACTGGACGGGAAATTTGTGCTCTACAGAAACACAAACAGCAATCAAGAGGTTGTACTCTAAAGTCTGATTTACAGTGATTGAAATATACCATAAGACATTTATCACTGACAAATATGAATGATTGATTAATTTTATTTTCCTATATCTTAGGTACAAGTTCAACACAAACTGTGTTACCCACAGTACGCAAATCCTCGATGTATCTGTGCTGTTGCAGTTAGAGCAGGACGACAGATATTTACCATAGATATATGTAACGGCAACCGCTACATCAACTTCCCGCTGTGTGATGATAAAGTTTTAAGAGTAGTCCGTGAACAAGACAAGTTATACAAGGTAAACGCTTGCCATGCCAATTTACGATAAAAAATACTAGTATACATGGAAATTTAAAACCATATGTAGGGGTTTGCACTAGTTCGCATATATATAGTAAAAAATAAAGAACCCAAAGGATCTGCTGGATCAGTTAAAGAATATCCTTTAACTACGAATATGAAAGAGTCCCAATATAATTTATCTTAAAGTATGTGCATGTCATCATGGTCGTTGTTACGTCATAATACTATCACTGCAACATCTCTAAGCGCTAAACATAGGTCTTAAGTTGCAATATTTCATGTCGTCTCAACATGAAAGAAAGCATACTCACAACGGGACGTAAAACAAAGGAAAGATTCAACTCTGAATTGTGATAGGAAACTATCACTTGATCACTGTTCGTTATCTTTGCCTTCTAAATAACAACAGTGTGGTATTTCCAAGCATCATCCTCTTGGGACCTGTGTGGGGTAAATACTCTATTTGGGTACAGAACTGTGAATCAACATGTGAAAATTCTGGCTCAGTGTTCTCTCAATAAGCAAAGTTCAAATTCGAATTAAGTTATTATTTTTTTTTGTTAATCCTTACATATTAATTTCACATACGTTACATGTACATGTATCTATCTTATATAGATTAAATGAAGGAATATTTAGAATCAATGCATCGTCTATGCATAGGTTTATTTGCCAAGTGGAACAACCGTCCAAATATCGATCAGAGAGTGGCCATGGGGGACTGGCACAATGCAGCTCGATGTAACAATCTGGCCCTCTGCAGCAGATGAAGGACAAACGACTGGTCTATGTGGAATATTAGACGAAAACATAAACAACGACTTTACAAGACGAAATGGTCAAATGGATCCCATTGTATCATACCCAAATGACTTTTCTAACTCATGGCTGTGCGTATATATTTTTGAAATTGAAATAACTCTTTGAAAAACATTACTTGGGTACAGCATGCAATGTGGGATCCCTAAAGTAGTCACATTGTCCTTCTGTATTTTTACATTTTCAATATGACCCTATATAGAGGTTTTTTTCCGCAGAATATCCAAACTTTGCACAAGTGTAGTACTCACCGTGAAAAAGACACCTTTATTTTATGGGCTCACGTCACCTTCTCTATTGTTATGCACGTCAATATGAAGTTTTTTGCTGTTACACGATGATTTCGATGCGCTTCCACCGTATATTTTTTTTTAATAATTTACACAAAAGTGCTTTGATCTGAGGAAAACATCTATAAATTCAGGGTTCACCTCAACTTATCTCTATGCCAACATCTTCATAGCAATGAACATGTTTGCTGTGACACAATAACTCAATGGGTCTCCTAGGCTTTCAAATTGTGCACTTCATAATAATTGAAGAAAAAAATCTATAGATTCAGGGTTCAGGTTATTATCTGTTGTTATGCTGTGATTTTGTATTCATTGATCATTGTCAAAGGAAGATGATTTAAATGAAATTTTCTAACTGTGATAAAATCAAAATAGGTCCTGCCGACTAAATATATATATTTATTCTGTCTGTATTTGACATACCAAATGCTTCGTCCGACATGCATTGCATTCATACAATCAAAATAATATACATAATTGTACGTTACAAACCTCTCGATAGGATTCAGTATACAGGGTTAGAATCCGAATATCAGGTTTGTAAATCGGAGTTGAATTTAAATGTAATTTACGCATTAAATTATATATTCCTTCCATTACATTTTAGTCGACGGTTTCATCTGATAAACTAAGGTACGCGCAAAATAGCATGTGTTCTATTAATTTATCTGCAAAAATTATGAAATGTACTGCACTTTGAAATTTTAATATCAAATTGTGTAACGCACACATGGTATGTTTCTGCTAGGGATAAGGAAAATTCTCCATCCACTATGATGCTAGACTGGTATCTCAATGCAAATTTAACAAACAGTAATTAATCTTGTAAGTCTTTGATCAAATAAACGGAGAAATCTGAACTAAAATAAGTGTATGAAAAACGGCTTACATATTGCCATTAAATATTATAGACAGCATTCGACCGAATGACAGGTTATACTGGCAAACTAAATCATTATAACGACCATATAATGCTGAGCAATTGCGATGAAACAAATACTGTAAAGGGGGAAATATTCGCGTGGGTTTTATTTTCGCTATATTCGCGATCATAACTATCGCGAAAATAAAACCACCGCGAAGTGCTGTTCAACGAATCTGGGTATATGATTTAAGCTTAGAATACTTACTATCCGCGAAATTTAAACCATCGCGAAATGCTAACAGCTAAAAATCGCGAAATTTTAACCCCGTGAAAATAAAGCCCTTTACAGTACAACATTTTACCCAATGACAGGCCATACTGGTAGACTAAATCGTTATAAAGAAATACTGCCTTAAACGTGACTGTTGAAACCCCTGCAAGAACTTGTTTCTACGTAGCCTGCCTAGATTCAAAAACTGATCATACGCGGAACAAGCTCTTGCATATCGAATAATTTGAAAGACATACACACCAAAAGCAGGTGATGATGGAATATTGCAACACAAATATATAATTAAACTGATGATGGAGAAGCTGAAATTGCCCCGTTTGTCATAAAGTTGAGCAGTTAGTTTGCCGTTAATATCAATATTCAAAAAAATATCCAAATATAACGCAGACATGGAAGATTCTGTGTTGTCAGTTATTTCTAGATCGCTTGCCTACATGTATATTGAATGGACATATGAATGAAAATCAATATCATTAATCGATAAAACGTAGTCAATATATCTAATTCTGTCGAATTAAAGAATACGCTAAAGATATCTTCTTTTCATGTAGAATCTTTTGAATGAATTTTGCCTCATACGAATATAAGAACATATCAACTAGGCCTAATAAAGGAGCACACATTGTGCTCATTGGATCTCCAACAGACTGTTGGAATACTATATCCAAAAACTACAAACATAGCGTCAATGTATATTTACGAACAATATCGTTGAGCAACTCCATCGAATACTTTTGAAATCTCCTAAATCTTTGATATTGTTTCCCAATATCAGAATTGCTTAGTTATTGGAATATTCTCCTTCAATGCCAACATTTCTAACACAAGATATTAGAACTAAATGTGAAGAAAATTGCTAAATGTGACTACTTGTCTATCTTACAAATTTCAAACGTATGTATGGTTTTCCAAGTGATCAGATATCTCATAATTACAGGAATGTTTTCATGTTATGTTTAAAACTTAGAAGTAGTAGAAAAAGTCAAATATCTCTTTTAAGAAAATTAATTGATTTGTGTAGATATGAATGTTATAAATTCCTTAAAACAATTTGATTTAATCCACAGATAGGTAAAATCTACATACGAGTATCAGACGTTAACATTTCTGTATCAAATACAAAATTGTAATGCCCTTATTTGGCTTCGTGTTGACCTTGTCAGTTTCCAATAATTTTTGTTAGTATATATTTCAGCAACATCAAACAAAATTACATAAACTATTTCCCATTCTTCAAAACTATATTTTCGTCAAATAGTATCATGTATATCCGTGTCTTTGATGGTATTATATATTGCAGGGTGCAAAACGGTGAGGATATATTTGACAAGGCTATCAATGAGTACGGGTTTCTGGTCTCTATGAGCACCTCCCATCGACTGCTATGTGAATGTGATCCAACAACAACAACAGCATTTTGCAAGTACACCCCGGGGAAAACTTGTCATTATGAACGTGGAAAAGAATTCCCATGTTTCGTGTTTGGCGAAAATAATTTTGATAGGAGGCGTAAAAGGGATGTCAGCGAGTTCAATAGTAAAGAGCAAAACGAACACACGCATAAGGCAAGGAACACTATGAAATATCAATGATATCATACAATAAATAAGTGTCTGTATTTAAGAGAAAAATCAAATGAAGAGATCATTTATAAGAAAAACGACGCTTTTGAATCATTACTCTAATTCCATTTAAGATTCATCGGAGACAAACATTGTTTCCAGTTTCTCGGGAAGATGCAGAGACGATTTGTGACGGCGCCTTTATGGAATCCACTATATATCAGACCTGTCTTCAGTCAGTACCCAATTTCTCTAACACCTCGTTAGAAAACTGCATATTGGATGTAATGGTAAGATTAGAGATACTACAAAATTATTACATCATTCCATGGCACCTGATCCTACCTTCGCCTTTGTCGGAGGTCCGTGTTGCCCTACACTTGATTTTGTATATGTTTTTTGGATTATGATTACGTTTGACACAATGTTAACTTCGCCTTATTGTATTGGTAAGAAAACACATTTTGCTGACTTTTTCGACTTTTCATTTTACACGGTCAAATTTATTTAATAAAATGTTATTCTATTTCGTGAAATTGCGTACCAAATGATCATTGTCACTTACCTTGATACACAACATTCATAAAATGAAAATAAAATGTGCAACTTTTCATGTAAGTTATTACAAAATAAATTTGCGAAGTATCGTGTAGGTTTTGACAATTCTATTTAACTTTTTCACAATCAATTTTAAACATAATATTTGACTGAGTATAAAAGGGCTGTAAACATACATTTCCTCAATTTGTAATGAAGTTATTCAACTTCTTAATAGATGACAGGCGATGAAAACATCACAAAAATCCACATAGAAGCTGCTTTGGAGCAGTGTACCGGTATTGTTCTATTGAATACCACTTTACAAGAAGCGGAACCGGAAATAAGCTATCAACTGACGCACCTATGCCCTGGAAATTGCAGTGGGAATGGACACTGCAACGATGGTAGATCGATTTCCTTAACATGTATAACAATAATGTGTATTATGATACAGTCCTTCTGTGTCGATATCACCTCTGGCTATAATGTGTGCGACAATGCGGTATATTTGTACTTTGTTGTTGAAATGCAACTAAAATGGTGATTCAATTTTTTCATGATTATTTCTATGTCATATTACGACGCTTGGCATCAATGATCTGCCCATATCGGAGTTTTCAAAGTTTAGTAATGTACATACATGTATACAGTAATTACAATATTATATGCGGATTCCCTACCTTCTTTGGAATCATGTGGAATATGGTTCACAAAATTTAAACATGACAAACAATATACATCAGAATAATAATAAAACTGGCATAAAATAAGGTTCCGAGAATGTGTATGTTACATTGATAGCATTTACATTGCAGGAAACTGTACGTGTGCCAGTGGATTTGCTGGGAGTGATTGTTCTTTTGATACAACTGGGCCGCCAACAATTACAGGGACATCATATAACCTCTGTGACAAGAATAAACAGGATTGTGATGCATTATATTTTTATGGGTCTTACTTTCTACAAAATATGGGCACAACGTGTCACGTCAAAAAGACCGAGGTGCTTAATTTATATTGTTTTAAATTCAAAATCAATATAATGTACTTTACGCACGCACACATACGTGCACACACACACCCACATGCGTAAAGTATCCGGGGTGTATGTCTACAAAGAGATTGTTTCACTTTCAGGATGCAAATGAATCAAAATATCTAAAATTAATATTTTTCTCGAAAAGTATCCGTACATTATGTTACATTTTATTTTGTTGTATTTTTTGCTTTCATTGGTAATGTATATTCTTGTTTAACTTTACTTTTGACCTTGCCGAATCAAAGACATTGGGATTATCTAATATAATTCTATTTTTCCTTTAAATAGATCAGATCATAATAATTAAATGAGTTGCAAATTATAGCATAAAGGCAACGATAAAGAAGAGTGGTCATTCTTTTCATTGCATTTTACGTATTATCTATTGTTATTTTACAGATAAACCTTGATGGTAGTGTTCGATCATCCGATATATACACCACTGACCTTCAGGAACAAACCTTGTTTCTAGGCTCCTGCGAGCTCACGAACTCCTCAGGAGGCTATTGGACTACTGATTATACCATGAACATTACTGTGGATGGCGAACGTTTCACTGAGGCATATAATGTCACCGTTTATAATTCATTATGTCAACAACATCATAACGACAGTGGAGATGTATATTTTACACTAAAGGTTTGTAATTTAAAAAAGACGTGTTTTAGTTTTCTCCATTTTTTTTCGATCCTTAAATGATCATACAAAGCATCTTAAAATAATGTAGTTCAAGATAACTATATTTTCCATATTATTCCTAGTATGCCATTTGTTGAATTTTGCCTTTTTCAGAGCGGATATTGCTTTATACAAGAAACCAGTTCTTGTATTGCTGATGGAGCGATGGACAGCTCCGACTATTGTAAAATATGTGACCCAACTGTCAATTCCTTTAATTGGACATTTAATGCAGGTAATTCAAAGTATATCCATCTATGAAAGTACATAAACACGTCAATACTTTTAGTGTAAAGAACAAAAAACAATCCAAAACAATGTATGTATGATATTGGTAATTACTTATAATAAATTTCATTTAGGCGAGCTACTGATCAATGCATACCCGTAGATGTTAAAAGGGTTTCAACATTCCCCTTTAACATCAGATTGCAAGGTTAACATTGTATTAAACGTAATCATAATAATAATAAAAAAAACAGATATGCATATTCAAGTGTAGCAACACGGACCTCCGACAAAAGCGAAGACAGGATCAGGTGCCATGGAGGAGTAAGCATCCCCTGCTGACCTGTCACACCCCATGAGTCCTTAGTCGAAATAAGGTAAACGGAATTACCCGTTGTGAAGTATATTACGAAAATGAAATCTTACAAAGGTTATGGAAAAATCAGTAAACATATGATTTAGTGACAATCTGACATATCTGCTTCATATTTGGATATTTTGCTTAATATTGACTCTAATGGCAGACTGACAACTACGTTATATGATGCGCATGATGACTTTAGCTTTGGAATCGTCCACTTTCCTTTTTATTTAGTAATGTAGCGGCGATTACTTGAATGTAAAGGAAAAATAAAAGGAAAATTAGATTTCCATATCATAACAAATCTCGTTTAAATTCATCATTTCGCAAATTCTACGATCGCTATAATGACCTTGTTTGCGATTACAAATTATCACTAAATCATATGTTGACTGATTTGTTTCATACCCTTTGTTAGACTGTCATTTTCATACTAGATTTGACGACGGGTAACCCCGTTTACTTTGTTTCGACTACAGGCTCACGGCGGGTGTGACCGGTCAGCAGAGGATGCTTACTCCTCCATGGCACCTGATCCTGCCTTCGCTTTCGTCGAAGGTCCTTGTTGCCTTACACTCGATTTTGTATGTGTTTTTTGGACTGATTACGTTTGATACTTTGTTACTTCGCCATTTTATATTGATATTTCAGAATAAAACTTTTCTTTTTGGAAGTACTATATAAAGGAGAATTTGTATCAGTTACATTGCACTAATGACGTTGTCTAAGTCGGCTTTTCATCATGAAACTGAAAAACACGTACCATACCATTAAAACTATAAAAGTTTGGGTGGAATTGGTATTAATTAATATTCAGTTATCATTAATTCGGAGGTAGATTCTGTGAGCAGTGTCTTTGAAATCATTATTGAATTTGAAATAAGGCTTCCAATCAGCCAATCATATTTCCATTAACACTCCTGATGAATGGTCCGTCCGTCCACAAGGATAGCATAAGCCCAGTTAGTCGGTATCTAACTACAGGTTTCAATTTGAACCGAAATATAATTCAATATAACGTCACAAAACATTGATATTTTTTAACAGTGCGAATATCTCTCTTGTGCAAATATCTTTTCCTCTACTGATCACTGGCTTAAAGTTTAGATTATTTAGTTTTTTTCTATACAATGTTTTTATTAGCATTATCAATATTATTTATTTATTTCCCTTGGCTTTCCAAACTTTTAGGCTTCAAGTATCGCTGATGACAACTTATTTTTCGAAATGTGTCACATTCGTTGCACCAAAATATATATCTCATGTATAGCGGTCTAATATGCTAATGTAACCTGTCAGTACCTCAAATGGTATCTGACATGTTTTATGCGAATTATTAGGTGAAAAGAAAGAGCGAACATAACGAACAGTGATGAAACTTGTAACTCCCAAACAGAATACAAAACATGAGCTTTTGGGAAAACAAAGACCCTGCATACATTATCCATACTCTATATATAAATGCAGGTTACTTTATCTACCTGGTTGCTATATAGGTTCACGGTGAATGGTGGTACTTTCTCTTACATACTTGATACCACCTCTGGTGTAATCAGGAGACAGTGTTTTCCAAGCCCATAACTTTCATTCCATATACAATTGCCGTTATTGATCACCCATTGAAGAATTAGGTATAATAACCAAAAGGCATTAAATGTTTAAAAGTAGCATGTAATCGCATCAATTTCAATTAGTGTTCATGGTAATTATGTGAGGAAGACAGCAGAAAAACTGTCCTCGAAATTTCATCCATAAACATACGACAATGTGTAAGTGTTATTTGCTGGTATATCCCCCCACTGTTGTAAGCGTGGAAACTGGAAAGCCGAACAAAATGCATATTGGGTTCGTCATACGATTTTGGGTCCAATGTAAGCAAAGTCTGAAATTTTACGTCAATGAATTTTGATACCATCTTTTGCTTATTTTAGAAATACAAAGATTTACTCTAGAGATGAATTACTGTGTTTGCCCAACTCTTGTTTATATATCTGACTTACGAGATTGATCACCGTTCGTTATCTTTGCCTTCCCATAATTCACATTTTGACACAGACCATGAATTCTAGCGCAATTACGACAATCATGAAATCACCAATGTATGAAGATCCTGCCCATACAAAGGGAATTCGATGTGGTAAAGGTAATTTCCATGATGGTATACATTAATTATTTCATTTACAGCATGCATCGAGCAAACATCAGCAACGGAATCGCCCATAACAACCGTATCCACAGCAACTACCACAATGATTGAAACTTCAATGACAACAACGACTCCATCTACAGCAGAACCACAAACATCAACAACAGCAACATCTACATCGACAAATGCAACATCTACATCTACAACAGCAACATCTTCATCGACAACAAGACATCTATCATCGGCTTCATTACAACAGCAAACATCTACATTACAACAGCAATCGCTATGCAATCGGCTTCCCCGTCGTACGACAGAACATCTACATCGGCTCCATCTACAACAGCAACATCTACAACAGAAACTCCAACAATAGCCTCAAGCACAACACCATCTACAACAACGACTTCATCTGTAGCACCAACAGCTTTAACCATACCACCATCAACAACGACTCCATCCATGACAGTAACAACATCAATGACTCCATCCACAACAAAAACAGCAACAACAACATCGAAAGTTGTATCAACTTTTTCAGCAGACACACCATCAACGTCTTTGACAACTTTAACAGGAACAGTATCACTAATAACTTCGAGAACAGCAATGTCCTTAACAACCTTGACATCACCCACAACCTCAACAACAATTTCAAAAACATCTTCCACAACACCCTTGACGACAACAACTACTTCGGCATCCAAGCAGCGAATAATCATCATAGTTTCCTCTGTAGTGGTTGCAATTACAGCAGTTGTGGTTGCAGTGATTATCTTCAAAAAGTACTGTTTAAAGTAAGCATAACCACGGTTGCTTGAATTTGCTTTAAAATATACTGTAAAAAATATAAATAATTCACAAAGAATCTATTTTTGTTCAACACTCTACCATTCAAATATATTGAATATATTCACGCTTGAATTTTAGGAAAACAAGCACAGCTGACCCAGGGTTCTTTGATGATGATATACAATATCCAGATAAGCCTGATGGGGCAAGAAAAAGTTCGCTATTCATCAACTTCGATCCTTCAAACCAAGGCGATATGAAGTCTATGTTTCCCTCCCGGCCGCCATCCGCAACTTCTTACCATTCAACGAGTGTGCAGAAACTCTCGTCTGCTACTGATCTTAGAGGAATCTACAATGATGGATTCAAAGACAGATCCCAGCTATTTAGAGCGTCTTCTCCCGAAAATATGGCATAGACATATTCATTCTCATAACCTGCTTTACATGTTTAATTCAATGAGCTCAATATTCTCATATACTTTACTGAGTTCCTCATTCTCATAATTTGGATTCGAAACATACATGTAGTTTATCGATCTTCTCGTTCTCCTAATCTTATTAACGATTTAGTTCAGTGAATTGGTTTTTTTGTTATATCACGAGGATCAGCTCCCCAGCATATGTCTGAATCTGTTATGCCTGACTCGCACTTATTCCACATCGGGAACAAGAATATTAATTGATAGAGCATATCATTCATTTTTCTTATTCAAAATTTTGAGCTGTCAAAGATCGACACTTATCTATAAGGAATAGCAGGTTAAAGAGAAATGTTAATGTTATTGAAAGCAATGATGAGGGCATGTGCAATGACAGTTTATATCGAAAACTACTGTATCAGAAGAGTTGTTTTCCCAGAATCTGGTGCAATCTGGTGAAAAAAGGGACGACCGTAAGATAGAAAACATCACACGTTAACCCATTGAACAAATAAACGGAATAATGACATTTGAAGCGGACAATGATAGCTGATTGTATTTCGAAGGATAATGTGACAAGAGTGTGTTATCCATAATTCACTGGATTGGGCAATGCTTCCTATTTCACTAATTTCAATTCCCTGAGAAATAAAAAAAACATCAGTCATCCTTTAAATATTATATACGGAACTGTATTTCATCATGTAAGATTTTAGAGTAAAAAGATATCACGATATTTTTGTATATTGTCAGTATATTCACATTTTGGTACTGTCCATATGTTTGACTGACGGAATATATAATGCTGATCGGAATATTTCCTTGTAACCAAACACATCCCTACCCAGAACCTGACTCTGAATACTATAATTTACCATGGCAACTGTAATTAATATCAAATGAACGTCTGGGCTCTATAAAACCAGATTGTAATGTATTTGAATGTAACATTTAGCTAAAGGCAATTGATATTGAGAATAAATTCATCACACAACCATATAAGCTGTAAGAACAGTGTATTCGTGTATCCGGTATAACGGGTATATAGATACCAATGATGACATAATTGAATAATGAAAAAAGTGGTAAATCTGACAAAAATGATAGATGTAAGACGAAATAGGAAAGACTTCCAATTTTCATTCTAATTGTCTGAAGAAATGTTTTGAGTTAATTTAAACGAAATTATGAATACTCATGATAAAGACATACGTGGTATCAGGTACCTATTTACTTATAGTCAGCGTACGACAGTACAGTAATTGCTCACAATGAATTGCTCACTAGTTTCTCCCCTTGTGTAGAATCCAAACATATCCACCCGGAGAAAATTTAGACTTTCTCGATGAGAGAGAAAACGAGCCCCAGTATATCATTTCATTTAATAAGCAAACAGGTAGAAAAATTACCCCTGGACGGAAACTATACCATTGGCATAGATTCCCCATTTTTCTGGAGTTTTTTTTTTTCCACCACAGACGTCAATTATAATGTGTATGTTCTTATTTTTAATCGGGAACCATAGCATAAGCTATCGCCTGCCTATAGGGACCGCCAATCTGTGCATAGTAATCCAAACAGTGACCCCAACGAACGCCAAACTAAACTTATTAATTTATAATCAATCCATCGTAGGTTGTTTTTGAATGCAAAATCCTTAACTCTTTGAATTTTCAAACCGACTTTCGCTATTCAAAACATTTGAAAGTGAAGGGATTTTGTAGTAGTGTAGCGGACAATATAAAGATAACTTATACTGCCTCGCTATTGTGCTAGCTTCTCTCGCGATGTGGTAGAATTTCCCTCTTAATCACGCGAACGTGATCAGCAACTGGATTAGTGACCGCTACACGTTGCAATTTATTCATTTAAAACAACTGTTATCACAAGCTATATCATTTGACTCTGAAGGCAATATTGTGGATGGAAAAGCACACCAAGGGAGTTGAACAAACCTCGCTTTGGCTTGAAACGTAAAGTTTTGTTTTTCCGGCTATCACTATATTCAGTACTTTGATTCCATATCATATGTGTACTTATTTATGTGCTTTTATAATAGACGTTTTTACACTTAGTAACCTGAGTGTATCATAATTTGTGTTCATAAACTGATTCAATGTGATATGTACATACATTATACGATAAAAACTTCATTTTAAAAGCGTTCTTTTATTTCGTAGTATACATGTATATATAAGAGCAGAATTTTCATTTCACCTCCATCACTCATATGACCTATTGATGTTCTTCGCTATTCAGGTCTTAAGAAACTTGGTTATTGTGGATAAAGTATGGCTACAATAGATAACCAAGGTTTTACTTGCAAATACATAAATAAAATATTTTGATATCTTTCTGAAGAACCTCTGGCCTTATGACCATAAAACAATAAAATT
>CAJDSM010054891.1:2023-16592 GCA_903981925.1 Ostrea lurida | reverse complement strand
CGGAAGTAAACGAGTCTAGTCGACTATTAGTTAACTATTCTCCCACGTACTACTTATTGGTCTAGTTATTCTTGTGAACCGATGGTTTAGTCCTCAGAAAAATAGACTTGTGCTTCCATGATAGGTCGTCTGTATAAAGGCGATACTATCACTTATAATCTTTAAATCAGACGAAAAACTATTTCGATTCCGAGAACGAGAGATCAAACTCGGGAGTCTCATTTCTCTTGCACTGGGAAGCAATTCGGCATAATTTGCCCTGTGCCGGTGACTAGCAGTGTAGAAAGGTTATTGAAGATTGGGGCATCTCTGGGAATTTTCCTCACTAACTGTTTCCTTTATTACTAAAGTAAATGCAAATGATTGCTCTACGAACTAAAGCATATAACCTTATCTGTTGCAGTTCCGACTGAATATGATTTTGCGTAGTGGCTTGGTGTCCAAGGATAGACTTTTTCTTGGACACACGTGCGGAGAGGAGGGGCGGACAGGGGCCTATGAATGACGGTATTGCCCAAAAGAAATGACTTGATTCAAGATATTTGGTATTCTGGGCAGCGGCAGTTGTACGCCTATTTGCGGTACATTCGTTTCGCGTCTGTAGACCAGCGGTTGGAAGTTTTGACAACTCAATCTGATTCTAGTATTTTTATAAAAACAAATTATGGTGCTTAGGTCCCCTCGCGGTATATAACATTATTAATCAACTATCCTGTTATTACCTCCGCCTCTTAAGTATAATTTCTCTTTTGGGTTTTTGTGGGAGATTGTTTGAGTTGGTATTTGTGTCGGATCGGTTTTGCTTTGCTTTAAATGCCAGTCATGGAGATGTATTCTCTTGCCCAGGGTATCAGGATAACACTTTGCCTAATTCATTTTTTAGGACTGCTATTATTGTAGGTCTACATTATAGTAATATGTTCATTTCTATTCTTATAATGTGGGGTGTTTTACGTTGAACCTTTATGCCGTTACGGGCAAACATCCTCCCTAACCGTTGGCAGAAGCATTTTGTTGGGCAATGTTGCTTATATATTGATTTGTGTATTAACACGTCCTCATGGTACAGGGTGTTGTGCTACTTTTGTGTTTAAAATTTCGTAGTCAGTTTATTTTGCTATATGTAAGTGACAATACTAATTGGAGATATGGCAAGTTGGTGGTTGCGATTGGTGGCTGAGTTTTCTTGCAACTGTCGTTCTCGAGGGCCGCACATATTGTTGCCGGAGGATTAGTTGTTGCACGCGCGATAGTTCCAATTCTAGGTTCTTGGAACCTTTAATTTTCCAATGATTTTTCAATTAGTAAGACGTAGTGTTTCTGTTGTGGTGAGTGAGTTGCCCTTTTGGTATCCTTAACACATAGGGCGATCAGATTTTAGTACAGGGTTAATCTTCACTGCGCATCTTAGTTATCCAGGAGTGAATACTCGGTTACTGACGCTTGGGCTAAGAACTTGGGGCTGTCTATAGGTTCGCTTATCACTAAATGTGTAATCGTCCATTGTTCCTCAGTAAATGTCCGAGCTTGTGGTTTGTCGCCGTCGGGCCCGCGTCGATGAGAATCCACGGAATTTCCTGTCAAATTTTAAATCCCCGCATATGACGGCGAACGATCTCTTGTCCATTTTTTAACAGCTAAACCACGCATGGCATGGACAAATGGACGCACTCAAGATGAGGGCGCATATATATACTGCAAAAACTGATGACTTGTTTTAAACAGGAAATTTCAGCAGTAACGATGATCTTAATGATGAACCGTATAAAGACAAGAACAATGTTCTTTTAGCAAGGATGATTGCCAAGAAATGGCGCGATCCGGATATTCCGTAAATGACACATTTAAGTAATAATGCACATCGCAAATTTCTTAGAAGATCTGTAATTTTTCAGATTTCCATTAGTTCTGACCAATCTTTAGCTTAAACGTTCTGGCAATGCATGTAGATTCAAATATTGAGCTGAACTTAAGCACCTCACAGTATACATTGATATTTTTTTGTTTTGTCTTAGTACTCCCGCAAAAAGGGGGAAAAACAACATAGAGTGTAAAATATTAGTATTCTGAATGCTGGATTTGAGAATGTCTGTGATTTATTGAGAATACCTAAAGATACTTGCTCTCCTAATAAATATACTATGTCATCCTTTCGCCAGGAAACGGGAACCACCAAGTTATATACTACACACTAAGTCTTGTAATTCAAGTGCCATTCCAATGAATTAACTCTTATCGTCAACATTTGCCGAGTACTATTAAGCCATTACTGTCAAGTGCCACAGAAAAGTTGGTACAGATTAGGAAATAACATTCAGGTAGGCACAAAACGTTTCCTCGATTATCCTTAATTTCGTGGTCTCGTCAGAATTATACTCCACTCTTAACGAAAACGTTTTCGTAACAAAAATGATTATAAATTAAAATGGATATACTCACCACATTTTTAATTTAGATTGTGAAAGATGGTTTATCAGATAATCAAAAACGTTCTTACAAATAGATACTCTTCATATGTTTGTTTAGATAATTAGTTTATGCGCATCTGCAGTCTCATTATATTATCCATTTGTGAAAAAGTCAGTAATACAACATTGGGTTTTTTGATGGTGATATTCGTATCCCAATTAATAAATTTTAATTCCAGAACGTTGAATATTTAACGTCATGTCAGAAAGATTATTGTATAAAACTTATTTCTTTTTGACTACTTACACGTATTTTTGAAGTTTTTTTTTTTTAACACTTCTACAAAAAGAAACAAAACAACAAACAATAAAAAAACAACAACAACAAAAGCAAAGCACAAACTAAACACCCCCACCCTCCACTTAAAGAACCGCGCCTGCATCCTGGTGACCACGGGTCACAGCCCCCAAAAAACAAACCGCCAACCGAAAAACAACCTGCGTTATGTAAGGATTCTTAAATTTTGCAGCACAATCTATCTACCATAGCAGTGCTTAATCAATGTTTTATAAACATCTATAAGGAAAAATAACACTCTCTAGTCTTTCCAAAATATGTTTCTTTGCATATAATGACGATATGAGCTTTTACATATGTTAATATTGGAAGTGTAGTCCAAGGGTGGTAAAGTTTTGATTACCTCAGTTGTGTCAATCATAACTTGGTGAAAACGTTGTTGTTATCGACTATATATTGACTTCTACTCGAAATTCATTTGTTAATGAGAATGTGGGTGTAAACAAATTGAACATTCGTTATATTTTTTGTTGTCTTAGAATAAACAATTATCCATGTTTGTTAATTGGTGGAAAATCAAATTTTTATTTTGTCAATTCTGAATTTTAGTGACAAGTTGGGAATTATTTTTCTATTAAATCTTCAACACTTTTCAAAAAATTACAAGTAATCAAAAGATAATATTAGTTATAAGTATTAAAAACAAGTTTCATTTTGCTAAGAAGAGATTTAACATAGAACTCATGGGTCCAGGTAAGAACTGGTAATGGGGGAGACCTCTCCCTTGGGATTTTTTGCAAACATAGTGATTCTTTTGAAAGAGTCAAGTAGTCCACCTTGATTGTACCAATTATGCATTAAGGTGGGGGTGTAGTTTGATCATTCCTACCGTTTATGGGGTGGCGTGTTTTTTGGAGTTTTGCCGCGAGTCAACGAACAACGTGAGTTGGAACACTATTTGGTGAAAACAATCACTCAGATTAATTTTGGAGAACAAGCTCATAATTGACCGCGATATATAAATGTCAATTGGACTTCGCAAAACATAGTATAGGTTATATATTTGAAAGTACTTGTAGAGGCAGGTAGTAGCCGGGGTGCCCTTGACTGTTATAATTTTAATTGGTGTTTTCGACACATCTTCTCTAATAGGTACTGTGTGGGGGCGTTTTTTGAGTTTATATCATGGTAGTAGAAAAACATGAAAAATGGTGGAAGAAGAATACAGCCAATTGCCGAAATAACCTCCTTATCATGAATCCGCCTATAAAAGATTAGGATCCAATCATGACTGGGAGGTGTATATAAGTTTATTACAATAATTTATGAAGGTTTATCTAATCCACTAGATCCCATCAACCATGATCATAATCAGGCTGTTCTGCACCAAAACAGGAATCTACATACGGTTTGGGGGTCGTCTTTCCGTAAGTTTATTTTGGAAAGGACAAAAAACAATTGAAAAAATTGGGCGACAATATACCACGAAAAAGTGCAGAGGAAAACTACATGCGTCACAGATCCGATATAGAAGTCATTGACATTTCTTGAAAGAAGTAATTGTTGATGAAAATGTAATGTAAAACAAGTGATTATATAATATTAATTTAAAAGATTCACAAGAGTGTCTGACAATAGATATATCTGGGGACATTGAACGAGTTTTCGAGTGGCTAAAACCAACGGTATTCCTTTTCTCTTATTAAAATAACTTCCGAAAATGTAAAAAACTCCTTCAGCTCTCCAATAGATATATTTGAATGCATGAAAAAAGAATCTGATTTTCGTGAGGAGAGTATTATGTGGGAACGGCCTTTGATTATAATATCTAAAATTGTTTGCACTGGAGTACCTTAGCATAGAGATGCTTTTTGGGGGCCAAAAACTTGAGGATTTGTGAATCAATAATAATCCCGCCTTGAATTTGGGAAATAAAAAACTTGTTTCAGATTCGATATATATGTCCATTATATAATTATAATGCCAAACATAAAGATTTTGTTAACAGCTTGTTCAAAATTTCAATTTCATATTACTTGCTATCTAGATTGCGCCTGTGGATTTGATGATATTTTAATGTTGTATTCTGAACATAATAATGGATTATTGAATGTTTATTGGTGGATGTATGGGATAGGTCTTAGGCGACAAATAAATTTGAAATAACTAACTTTTAAAAAATAGCATCAAAATAAATGGAAGACACGCTTCATATTCTCTTATAACAAGCGATGGGATGGCCCCTTGTGAGAAAATGAAATAATGTTGTCCTCTAAGTAATCATTTTCTATCTTAGTGTGTACACGATTAAGTTGTACTATTACAAGAACGACTGCTCATGGTCATTGATATTTTTGGGATAGGGGGAAGATCATTGGTGAGTTTATTAGAGGAGGGAAGACAAGATCACTTGGTTAGAAATGTTACAAAGTATTTGCTTGATATAGAGATATAGAAAAATTTCCCAAGCACTATCATATTGACGTGTGAGCATCTAATCTGACAAGCATTGAAAGGCGCATTTTTTGCTATTAAAGATTTAGAGACTCCCAAACAAGATTGTTTGAATATAAGGAGCTAGGTTACATATATAGTTCAAATTCGATATTTGGAAGGTTTCAGCACAACATTTATATTTCTCGACATATCTCTTTACATATAGTTCCGGGGTGCTAATATAATCACATGTGAAAGTCCACTCAGTCTCATTCGCTCAGATTTTCTTCGAGCTGCGTTTAAACAGTGCATTGAGGGATAGGAGGAGCGAATAAGGCACAATTCCTTGCCTATAATTGCTGAGATATAACAATTATCACATCGGGACTGCGTAGCTTCTATAAATTTATGCGCACCAAAATAAACATTACTATGGATACTTTGGGCATAGTCTGGCACTCGATAGCAAAAACTACCACCTATCGGTATTAGTTCTATGTGGTCCATGCTTGACTCTCCTACACTTAGTGTTTGTCGTCTGGAGGTATTTGAACACAGACTTTAACGATGCTTGAACTGCTGGTGCGTTTCTCTTTCCTGAGAGCTACTTATTACATTTGGCCGACTGACCACTTTTAATAAGCCCCCCCTCCCCGCTCCCTGCGGCTGCAGCTCAGGCTTGGAAGATTCGTCCCAAGTTAGCAATTGCTCCTTCTGAATACTTTGGCATTCCTTTCAACAATCGCATCCGCTGATCCGATAAATCCAGGTCCAGATACAGAGCATGCGAAGCGACCTACGCAGGTCACGTCTCCCGTAAACACCAAAGTCCCCAACCTGCTGCCACTACTTAGTACGTGTACGGTCAACCCATGTCATCAAGGTGCCGTAACCACACTGAGTCTAGCCGTTGCAAACTGGCGTGATTAAGACGACTATCACATGCTCGCAGATAAAGCTGAGTAATAGTAGTACATAGTTTCTTCTTAATATCACAGTCCACTTCACTTCCCTCGCTCATGGGAGCTTCGCCAAGCTAGTATGTAAGCATGAGGTTCTCTTGAAGTTTGGCACTCTTCAGCAACTGTGTCCGCTTCTCACGGGACGACAATGACCGTTCGTCCAACCACACGATATCAGCGTCACGGTACTATGCGCTACGAGAAATCCCAAGCTCTGGGAACATACCTCGAAGGGCCAATCATAACACCAAGAAATCAATTGTTGTAATGGGAAGTGTGTTACCTACATTATGTGCTACAATGAGACGATAGGCTCCAATCAAACACCGAGAATCATTTTGTGATGTATGAAGTGTTTAGCTCATGATTATAATGTGCTGACCAACGCCACAGCTGTAAGTCGAGAGGCCAGACTCCCAGATCCTCGAATTGTTTGTAAATTATACGTGCAGTGCACCAGCAAAACTAATCATCCCGCTCGCTGTTGCTCTTGCGTGGTCAATAAGAAGCAACTGCACAACAATCAAGTAAAAGCTTAGCGTGAGCTCTTCTAGTGGCAGTGTCATATTTTCATTTAAATTGTCCGCTACAAATGAACGCTAAAACAACTGAATCTCATCACCGTACTATGTATAAGTACAATGTATAGTTATCCAACGTAATTCAGTACCGCAAGAAATTGCTACCTTATGCGTGTCTTTATTTTTAATTATGTTAATATGCTCAATAGCTTCTAGAAAATTAGTATTGTAGATATTTAGCTTCAGGTCTAATTCTACCTACCATGCATGATACACTGGCTTTATCTACTATTTTCTTCAAGCCGCAATAGACAAGAATAACAAAAAAATATTAATGGAACGTCAGAAGTATTGTGGGCTAAAACTGGAGAGCTTATATTGAAAGCTCTATAAAGGTCATTGATTCTCCTGCTAGGTATTCTCGTTATGAAGTCAAAAACCGAAACAAAATAATGACAAATGTATGTGGTTTTTCAGGTTCAAGTCTGCTATCTGAAAGTTTTTTTTTTATTTTTGAAAATATTTAAGATATGCAATCTTCTTGTTCTCTCGATAGCAACGATTCATTACGAGGTAACAGCAACCTATCTTAGGCAACTTTGTTGATATTAGGTTTTTAAAATATTGGGGTTTGTTGTTATAGGATCGTTTTAGACAAGTTGTACGCTACTCTTATCTTTGGACAAATGGTTACATCAGAATCCTCCTACAGAATAATACGGTTTGTACGCCAATCAATTAATGCTTCCCAAGAGTGTATGATATTTATTTAGACCAACATTTATCACAATGGAATTATAAAATTCGGCGTCTTGGCGTACCAGATGGCCTCAATTTCTAATCCAAAAAAAGTTTAAGTGCAATAAATGTAAAATAGGCACCTGTTGACAATAACCAAGTATCTATTCATCATAAGAGCGTGCGCGTAAGTGTAACACTCATTTAACTGGATACCAACCGGGGACGGTGAGCCTATTAGCTTGTGCATTTACGCATCACTAATGCAGGGGTGGTATTAATCCCAATCTAGCTTGTGGCAATTACAAGGATGCTCACAAGTTTGAATATATGGACGGTACATTACCTATAACTGGTAGCACCACTGACATAACGGGACGTTTATCTATCGTAGATGATGCGTAATCAACTAACGGTCACTTTACGTAGGCGGTGAATAATATAATATAACGTATAATTTTGCAGATCCCACAGGAGTCGGTTACTACTCTATACGTAACTTTTAACGATCACATCGGGTGCGGTATATCTAATACGACAACTAGTCATTATGGGCGGTATATAGATACCTTGATAACTGTTGCGATTAAGTCACACGGACGGTATATACTATACGTTGTACATCACGTTATCACGGGGCAGTATAATATTTCTTATATCTGTACACTACGTCATATTCGGGCGTACTATCTACGTGATACTGTACACCGTGACTCAACATAGGGCGGTATGACACACTATAGGCTGTATTCACCACGTCACATAAGGGCGTGTACTACCATATACTAGTCCTTACTCACCCGGTACGGTATATATCTCTGTGCATATGTCACACGGACGGTATAACACCTATATCTGTACACACCGTCGACACGGGGCGTAATTACCTATACTGTACATTACGTCATCGGGGGGTGATTATACTATACTGGGTACATTACGTCACGCGGGCGTAATATACCTATACTGTAGCAATTAACTCACACGGAGCTTGGTATATACCTATTACTGTCTATGATATTACTAATGCGGGTACTGGATTATATATACCACTTATACCTGTATAATCACCATCACGTTCACACAGGGCTGTATATACCTTATACTCTACACCATGTCGACATGGGGCGGGTAATATATGGATGAGTCACCATAGGTGTTCGTGGTTTGGAGTAGCTGATGAATGTTATCCCAACAGAGTTGTTGTTTTATGATTCTCATCACCGAAGGCCTTCGGCGGGATAGTAAGCGACACAACGATTGGTAATCATTCATATCAAGACCAAACCTATGGAGATATCCTGTTTTATCAACAATTTATATTCCAGACGAGCACATGAATGTTATTTTTTAAGGAATTTCTAATTCTATCTTTTGTTAACACTGGGCCGAATACCTACCAACGTTAACCATTACGGCACTGACAAATAGTTCGTTGGGAATTTAAGAAAAAATTACAGATGTAATAGAACAAGTCGAATGTTTAAATCAGTTAAGATTAATCTCGTAAACGAGAGAAAAAACATTTAGCGACATATTACATAGGAAATTGTGTAAAAGGTAATTAGCGTCAGTCCAGTGATGACGTAGTAAAGTATTCCTAGACACGATGTTTTTGTCACTATCAGACTCCTATTTGGAATTGGGTACTCTGTAAAATCGCATTCCGACAGACATTAAGGATTTCTAGGACTGTGTCATCGGAATTAACATTATGTGAATAGATGTGTTGTGGAGTTTCTTACATCTGTATCGTTCGTGATGAATCTATGTTAAGGATGAGGAATTGCTTCATGATGTTGAGATCGGTGCGGGATGATGAGTTCGCATTTGATAATTCCATATAAATAAGGAAATAATTATGTTTGACACGGATACTATTTGATGTGTATCTGAAAATGTGGTTCTAAATCGGATTTTTTTCTAAACACTGCGGAGAGATTACAACACAAAACAGTCAACCAGTCGTTCAGAGTTTTGAGTACGGCACGGAGGTAGCACAGGGGGGGGGGGGCTAGGGGGAGTTTACATTTTGAATGCAGTGCAGTATTGAATGACCAGGCCTTCTTCGATCTTAACTAATTTCAAACAATCATATATTATTGTTTTCAAACTGTTGACGAAATTAACAATACAGTTCACTTTCCATCAAAATTCGTGATTGGGAATATCTGTCGTCCTGATTTCGTCCATGCAGCGTATAGGAGATACAATAATACTCATGTACTCTGAAAATTAAATCCACAAGCAAGTGGATATCAACTGCGAAAGTATGATTTGATGAAACCTATATCGTATATTAACGTCATCAGTCGGGTGTTTTTTTTGATAATTTATTTACTATACCTGTTCACTCAACGTTCACATCGAGCTTTGTAATTATACCTATACGTTCATACGATCACAATTAGGGCCGTATATACTATACTGTAATTACGTTCACGGACGCGTATATGTTATATACCTAAACTGTAATTAGTCACTGGGACGGTCATAACCTTACTGGTATCATTACGTGCCACTATGGGGCGTGTTTTATCTAATACTCGTGAAGACATTACTTCAACGGGGGCGGTCATAATCCAAAAATATGTAACACCACGTACACTGAGCGGCTATTCCCTTTCACCTGTCGTTACGGTCACACAATGGACGGTATATATCTATACCGTATATACGTTCATATACAGGCGGTAAATACATATAGCGTGTATGGTACTGTATACGGGGGCGGTATTATACCTATACTGTACATTTCGTACAGGGTGTATTATACCTTATAATACTGTGCATCACGATCCACGGGACGTATATACTGTATATCCTGTACCTTACGTAAACATGGGCACGGTGACTCCTAATCTGTCGGGCATTAACGTCACATGAGACGGTTGGCGGTACATATCACTCATACGTAGCGGAATGGTACATTCAGACACAGCTGACTAGAATAATCACCGACTTAGCTGTATCTAGTCACGGGAAACGGATATATATACCTATACCTCATTACATCGCCAGCTGTACAACGGTGGTAAAAATCACCTATACTGTAATTAACGTTCGACAACGGGGCTGGTAATTAGATGGACGTAATAACTATTAAATAGCGATCATTTGGGGCGGGTATATTAACTATACTAGTATTTACGCTTCACATGGGGCGGTATTTACCTATAACTGCACCATTACTCACCGGGCGGTATATAAGTACTATACAGCGTTTATATACCGTCAACACGGGGACTGGTATAAATGTACTTATACATGTATATTACAAACAAACGGGTTTAATACTGCAATGTACACTATCTATCCACCAGGCCAGTTTCAATATGTGTAAGCTTAATATTGTTGTTAGAACACTAATTATTATCCGTTTTCCGAGCAGTCGTATAATTCGTACATTTGTGGAAATGAAGAATTTGCTGTGAATTCATAGTCCACAACGCTGATTTACTAAACGAATATGACTCCACTAACTTGCCTCAAACTTAATATATCAAGCAACAATACAGGGTTGACAGGTTTTCCTGCACACTACAGTTCTTGAGTCTTCTTCAACTATAAGTTCAGCTGGATCATGTCATACAGGTGGTGTTAATATAGGTTGAAATATGAGATCATTTATGGAATGTGGCCCTAATCACGAAGGCTCTTCTCAATCCACACCTAGCGATTACGGATAGTAACCTTTCCGGAACTTGCCGCCGCGGTCTAACTTAAAGAGCAAGGGACGTATTTAGGCAAGAATGTGCGCGCTTAAAATAACACCATATCAGCAATAGAAACGTGACAATTTTTTCTTGTTCCAGTCGGCATGGTACGAAATATAATTATTATAGTGCATGATTACCTTCGTAACGGAACGAAGAACGAGTATATAAACAATACTCATGTTTGGGTAGTGCATAAGCACTTATCAAACGTGCCTTAACATCCTAGAAGTTATTGCAATATTATTTCTCTTATAAGCTAGGAAGTGAATTATTTCAAACCTATATGACAGCTTTATAAAATATTCTTACAACGAACGGTGCTTGCTCTAAGATGATATGAAATAAACTCGAATTGCAACGGCAACCGCTATATGTCTGTGACGATGTGATAAAATTTTTCTCCAAATATAATTCCCCATTAGATTATACGATAAATTAACGATCTAACTACACATTACTAGTATCTCTTCACTTTCTAATCAAAGGGGCACGTGACAGAAGTGTTCGTGACTGCGAGATGACATATACCTTCCCCCAATACCTGAACCACTAGTTGACAGTATGGACTCATTTAATGTTCGAATAGCATCACAGTAATTCCGGTGCGCTTGGTATCTCATCATAGAACGTGATACAAATATTCATATTTAGGTCCCACATCGACCTCGCCACCAACCATTACTGACTCTGTCCTTCGAATATTTTTGTATGACAACAAACACAGAATAACTCCAAAGTAGGTCTACTGTGGGTTTTTATTCCTCAACACCGATACACGACTTGATTATATATTTGGATTGTTGCCTCACAACTCTTTGCTTCACTCGGTATTAATGATGGTGTGAATCCAAGAAACCATCGCCGGATTCTACATTCAAATTTGAAAATAAGAATCGATGGCTGGTCAACTTAACAACACCTCAACCATCAACAAAGACAGTCCTGTATTCCCCTTCTTACTTTAGATGAAATCCCACCTTGATTTCTCATAGATAATAATCACTATCTGCATCCAATATTATTTAATCTACAAACAACGATTGCAGTGCCTAGATATTGAACAATTACAACGGAATCCTCCGAAGTGTACATTTCCTCTTCCCTCATTTAAGGGTGTTATTACGTTCCCGCTGGTCATATCATCGGGTATAATAGTCCAAAATAGGATCCTCATCCTTATTGAAAGGTATCATTTCGAGAAACCCTCGCTCATTAATGGCGCACTATATACACTTCTATGGCTAACATGATTCTGTGAAGAACACCCAGCCGGACAAAATCTGTCGCGGAACGGAGCTTGGACACTAGTCTGGAATGGCATCATAAGTTTCGGCAAGTTTATTCGAAACCTCCGTGTCAACCCTCCTCACACCCATTTAAACGGGGAACAATCTACATTATCTCTGTTTTTAAGAAACCAATGGTAAACATAGAGTAACAAGACCTCAGAGCAATTTTCACAATCGATCTGTTGAAGACGGCTATATTTTATATCTGAACTAAACTAAACTTTGTTCACGTGCTCTAGTTGACTAGACATGCGTACACTAAACCTCCGCACTAGACTATAGTTAACATGCGAACTCCAACAGTGATGATATTGTAATATGTCTATTACTAATCAGTGACTACATTGAGATTTATTGTTAGGCATCTGCTACACGTATGCAATTTTGTGCAGCATAAATTCTTCAAAATTATTGCGAAATTTCAAAGACCTTGGTACGTTATACAGCGAAATCGGCCCTGTCTTTAATTTCATCAAATCAAATATTTATGCAAAATGTCCACAATATGCAATTGTCACTACACATCATTTTCCCCTTATTTCCGATGTAGTTTTCTTGTGAGAGTTACTGAGCCCTAGTCATGATAACAAACGTACCTAGCTCTTTCATTGGTACATATGTGTACACCATTCATTTCAATGACTATGTTAGATAAATATCGACTGAATTAAGCAGCCCATGTATACATGTATTGTTTTTTGCGTCTCTAATAAAAGAACAACCTCTAGACATTAAAAACAAGTCTTTGATGTCGAGTTGAAAGGTCGGTGCATTTATCGGGAAGTACTAAAGATAGGTCCTACTTTAAATCAGCATAGCATTACCATTAATAGGATATTCCATCTCTACATATAGACACATTTTTAAAATTCCTATTGTAGAGAAAACGACCACCACGTTCTATACAACAAAACAGTCTGTAATCAGCACCCCAGACGAAACGTATTACGTCACAACTGACAGCACTAGATATACTACCACTAACGCCACCACGGAGATGCACGTGGGAAATAAGACTTCCGGTCCAAGAGTAACACAGCAGCTACCCATCTCTCCATTTGATGCCTTCTTTACCACACAGAACCTTTTGATAATGGCTATTTTTGGAGTAGGATTAATTGTGATAACTCTTCTTTTAGGGTTTACTTGTAGAATTATTTGCAAAAAATTATTTTCAAAGCGACAATTAAATCGTGGTAAAATAGAAAATTGTCCGGATGTGGCACAAGACGAAATCCATTATGAAGAAATAGCAAATAGTTCGGTGGTACCTATCCAGGGGATTGGTTATTCTCCTCTTCTCCAAAATTCAGCAGACGTGCGTGACGTAACTGTAGGGGGACTCAATACTTCCGAAGAAAAAGAAATGGAAAACCTAGAGGAGATCGAATATCGAGGAGACAAAAAGAATCAAATCACAAAATCTACAAAGAACTCCACTAACGATGATCCGTTGAATCGAGAGTTACCCACAAATCGCGAATTAACGGACTCTGAGGGATATCAGCTACCACACTCCTCCTCCTGTGGGATGACGGGCGGATCTATTGGCGTGAGTTGTTGTGTAGTAAAAGAGACACCTGGCGATGATAGAAGTAACTACTTGACGGTGCTCCCTAATTCAGTACACCACCAGTCTGAACTACCGTAGTAGTTTGGGAGAGGGCGTTCTAAGTTTTAAGAACTTGTGCCCAATCCTTTTGTCTATAATATCTTGACAATAAAATATGTTCAATTCAACTACCGTAGTTTAAGGAGCTAATAATATAGGGGGTGGAGTTTACGGAACTTAGGGTGGGGGGTGGGGGGTGTTTGCGGAACTTAGGAGGGTGTGTGGCGAAACCTATACTTTGGGGTACAGACGTGCCGCTGAGTATTATTACGTCAAAGAAATCATATTGTTTGTTAGGCATGACATTTTAAAATTAAACTGAGAAGCTTATAATGGCGGTTACTATGTCAATTTTCACAGCCGTGCTAATAGAACAGTTTAACTGAGTGTGTGCCCATTTACCAAATCCTTTCGAAGTCTGAATTGAACAGCTTAATATTGATATATTTCATGTGTTATGAATTAAACTAGTGATTACTTCAATAAAAATAGATATCAGGTACAGATACTTGTATGTTATTTAATTATCGCCATCGTAAGAAGGTAACAACACATGATGTCATGCTCAAGCTGCATGTACACCAGT
>CAJDSM010054890.1:0-10260 GCA_903981925.1 Ostrea lurida | reverse complement strand
CTTCAAAAAGAATGTTTAATCCTATATTGTTGGAGTTGTGCATTGCACATCACCATAAAGTTGTTGTATATCCAACTGAAATGTTTTTCCATACTTTTGTACATATAGGAAATTGGTGTCCAAGATTGATGCTAGAGGAGATGCAATAAATACAGTGTCCGGACATAACAAAAAAAGTCATGAGGTGGAAAGTGACGAGTGTAACCATAGCGACTCGGAAAGCTCGGTTCATACTTCGGACATGTCCTCTGATGAGGATGAAGTACAAGTCGTGGAAGGGGAAGAGAACATTGCAAACAGCAAAGATGATAACACGATAAAGAAACAGGAAGCCTGTGATAGTGATGGGAAAATGACAGAAAATTCAGAGGCCACAAAGAGTGTGGAGTCTTCAGTGGAAAAGAATGTCCATGAAAAGAAAATTACAGAGAACAGACCTGTTGTGAACATTCCTGTAAATAGGGACAAAGATATACAGGCAAGTTATTTACTTTATTAAGTTATTGATTGTTATCATGTAACTATGTCCTGCCCTTAAAGGGAAGATATATTGTTTTTGTCATTTTTCTTCTCATTAATTCCTCTAACTTGTGGTGTTGGGGACATATCGTTTTTGCTCTGTTTCATATTGTTATTAAATCACCTGAGCTGAAAGCTCAGCTTTTCTGACCACCCGATGTCCATCTGTCTGTTTGTCATAATGACGTCTGTCTGACTTGACGTTGTCACAGATGTTACTTTACCCCACACCATCGGACTTTGGCATGTCAGACCATCACACATTGGCATGGTGCATTTACAAATGGAAGGCAGTTGCATTTTGGCTTGCCAGACCATCCCACTTTGGTGTAGCATACATGCAAAATAATTTGAAGTTATAAAGATATTATAGTTTGCATATTTGACATTTATATAATGCATATAATTGATTGTGTACTATAACTTGATTTTAGGAAGCAAGACTCAAGTTACCAATTTTAGCAGAAGAACAGACCATTATGGAAACTATTAATGAAAACAGTGTGATAGTAATTTGTGGTGAGACGGGGTCAGGAAAGACAACTCAAGTCCCACAATTCCTGTATGAAGCAGGTTACGCTCAGTAAGTGCATATGTATAGGCTAGAACATGGCTACACCGTGGGGAGCCATCAAGTATGTGATTTATATTATTGTTCATCATGGACGTTGACTTTGTAGCAATGGTGGCACTATAGCTGTCACTGAGCCAAGAAGAGTGGCAGCCATCAGCATGTCTCACAGGGTCGCAACAGAGATGAATCTCACCAGTCGGTGTGTATTAGCTATGAAATTACCGTTTTATGATACATGTACATGTATTAATTCATCTGGCTTTAAAGAGAAACCTATATTTAGTAGTTTTAAGAGTTATCTTTCTTTTTTGATTTTCTCATTTTATGGAGGATATTGTTCATACAATGAAATCATTGACAGACACTAACAAAAATTGGTGATTTTTCTGATATTTGTAGAGTTCTACCCTGAATGTTCTGGACATCATTTTGTTTGAAATGATTATTAATCTTTCTAACTTTCAGAGAAATATCATATCAGATAAGGTACGAAGGAAATGTGACAGAGGATACAAAGATCAAATTTATGACTGATGGTGTTTTGCTGAAGGAAGTACAGAAGGTATACAGAGTTATTCCCTTGTGAAATTGGACTGAATGTGCATGTACATGTAGTTTTCCCAACTGTGTATTTGTTTGTAAGCTATCAAACATCAGACAGTTAGGTCCAAGGACAATGTGGCCCATTGACAGTTAGGTCCTGACAATCAGCCCCCAAATTTTGAGAAAATTCAGCCCAATTTGTCAGTTCAACCCAAATTATTTGGCTTAACACAATTGCCTCATTTGTTGTATCTATTGTTACTCATTTTATACGCTCGTCTGTAAATGGGACATTTTATGATAATTCATTGTCTGTACATCTGCCCTTCCATTTGGGTTTCCATTTTCTCTTTTCATTTCTCTTGTCAAATTTGCTAGCATTAGCTGAATCCCATGATCTTTCTTGCATTCGTCTTCTACCACTTACAGATCATAAAACAATTTTTGTACAAATGAATACTTTAAAATGAGGCCACTTTGATTGGTTCAACATGTTTCCTTAGCCAGTGTTCCAGCTAGGATTTCAAAGGGGCAGGGCGCATACAGGGGCAAAAAGGGCACTCTGGTTTGAAAAGGGCACATGGAATATCATTTGCACAAAATATAGCCTTTTTGTACACTCATTCAGATACTTCGGATTTAATCCATGCAAACGGCAAACATTTGTTTTGACAAAAAAAAATTAAAACAAACAAAACTTGCAAATAACCCAGAATAGCACAGGATTTTATTAACTGAATAAATAACATGTTATTTCATTAAAACAATCTTGATATATTATTAGATAGCATGATTGACACTCGTGTTATTTCCGGTAGAGGAATTCGAGTTGGCGATTAGCGGCGACATTTCGTCAGGTGCCAGTGCTTATTGAAAGCCCTGGGGTTCATTGATGGCTAATTATCACCTCTCCACCCTGACTACATGCAGATTAAAGATATTCTAATTGGATAATGGACACGACCTCTAGGCAATTCATGGACTACCGATTGTAAACAAAACATTTTTTAATCTTTTTCAAAAAATGTACAAGGGCATACATGATTTCTTCTTGAAGGCAGAGGGGCGCGGCAAAGGGCAGGCAGGGCGCAGCACCCTTCTATTTATGGCTAGCGGGAACACTGTTAGCAAAATCTCAGACAATGAAATGACAGCATTCATAAATATGACAGATTATAAACTGCATTTCTGAGCTGATAAATTATTGTCAATGAATTGAAGATTATTTTGAAAGAAAACTTTGTCTGCGACAGTATGTGCCGATAGATGACAGCATGTACTTTGAGGATATGTACATGTTGTTGTCGATAACATTCTGTGCCAAACAACAGTCAGATGTGTGGTGTTTAAGTACAGGTGTAATGTTACTAAAGATGAACTACTTTGCAGAGTCCATGTTGAGTTCTGCTCTTTGACTTTGTTAGTGTGTTGCTGCTAGCATAATGTAAAAGATCAACTCATTTTTTCCATCTAATCATTGGTCGCTCAAACCATTGAATTGCATTCTTTCTTTTAGGATTTCCTGCTTACAAAATACAGTGTTGTGATTATCGATGAAGCTCACGAAAGAAGTGTGTATACTGACGTATTGATAGGACTTCTCTCCAGAGTCGTCCCCCTTAGACTCAAGGTATCAGAGTTACTCACTACACCCTGAAAAGGTTTATCAATAAGCATGAAATGATTTAATCATGAAAGATATGATATGTAAGAAATGCATATGTCAAAAGGACAACAAAATTGAAATTTTTGATAGAAAATGTGATTTTCAAAAATTTATTTCAATAAATATAAACGATAGACAGTATTGGTTTTGAACTCGAGATCGGCAGGTCAGTAACTGAATTCTTTATCCACTGAGCTACATATATGTAATAACAAATATAATCAATACTTTTGAATCACCGTCTAGCATCTTTAATAAAATGTATGTCTTGATGTAGTTAGCAGCCTTAAGGACATCATATTTTGAAAGTGTTGCAGTCATATTCTTCACTTATCACAGCAAAAAAAAATCATTAACAACATTCATGCTGATGAAATAACCTATACTGTTCATTTTTCAGAAAGGAAATCCCCTNGTTCAGTCATATTCTTCACTTATCACAGCAAAAAGATTCATTGACAACATTCATGCTGATGAAATAACCTGTACTGTTCATTTTTCAGAAAGGAAATCCCCTGAAATTGATTATCATGTCAGCCACTCTTAGGGTAGAGGATTTTACAGAAAATCGGCAATTATTTAAAACAGCTCCTCCTGTTGTCAAAGTGGATTCTCGTCAATTTCCTGTCACAATTCATTTCAATAAAAGGACTCCTTTGGAGGGATATCTCAATGAAGCCTACAAAAAGGTGGGGGAACACTTTGCTGACAGTTATGTTTACTGAGTAGGTGATCAGTTGTGAGGTTTTGAATATATGGCTTTTTTTTACTTGTTTTGTTTTTAGGTTTGCAAAATTCACAGAATGCTTCCTAATGGTGGAATACTTGTTTTTCTTACTGGGCAACAAGAAGTTTACACACTTTGTAAAAAGCTGAAGAACACATTTCCTTTTAATCCTGGACAAAAAGGTATGTGTGTAAGGAAATCTGAATGCATCGTTCCCCTACCACAGCCCCAGACACCCATTCCACCATCCGTCTGTTAGGGGACAAAATTTTTCTCCCATCCACCCCCTAAAGGGATGAAATTTTTCAACCATCTGTCCCCTAAAGAAAGAATTTTTGATAATAGGATAATGGGAAAACAATACAAAGTGTTTTTTTCACAATTGGAAATAAGAATGTTTAATAACACCTTATTAGCTTACATTTAGACTATAGTTGATTGTACCAGTATTTACGTAAAAAAATTCTAGTGCTGTTGCCTTGTTTGTGTTGATTATAGATGTTAACTCTGAAAAGAAGAAGAAGAAGAAAAGAGAAAAAGCTGACAAGAAGAAAACTGTGTTGCCTACAATTAACCTAGAAAAGTAAAATTTACTTCTGTTCAAATATCAGAATTAAACGCGTCATGCCAGGGCATACAATACTGACCCCTTTGCATTCTACCATCATAACTGTAGTTTTTCAGACTCGTTTAGCCTACCTGAGACTTAGCCTGGTGTGATTTTCACTGATAAAAATTTGTTTGTCGTTTGTTATTGTCACTCACTTTTCACATTTTTAGTCACCTGAGTCACTGAGGTGACATTATATTGGTCTGTGTTTGTTGTGTTATGGTAACAATTAAACTTTTTATGCCCCTGAATTGAAGGTTGAGGAGCATATAGTTTTTGGCCTGTCAGTCTGTCTCAGATCCTTGTATATCTGTTGCAAAAACCTTCAACCTTGTTCATATCTTTTACAATTAAGATAGACAGTTCATAGTTGGTATGTGTATTCCTTGTGGCAGGGCCTTTCCATTGTACCAAAATCTTTGACTTGAAGACTTTTACATTGACTTTTGACCTCTTTTTTGGCCAGGTGGCATAATGTGCTTTGGGCTTACAGTATGGTGAATGGCAGGCAAGTGTCCCTGTAACAGGGTACCTACTCTGTGTAATCCTTTCACATGACATTTCTCAAACTCTGTACAGTTGTTATGGACTTACTGAAGATGTGCAGGTACCTTTTTGAAAGTGATCCAATATTTTTCAAAAAATTTACATGTAGTTGAACTTCGTCATTTTTTAAGCATGGTACCTACTTTGTGTATCAATTCGTCTTACACCTCAAACTTCAATGACATTCCTCAAAATTTGTACAGTTGTTTTGGACACATTGACAATGTGTCTTTGAAAGTGATCTGACATTTTTAACAAAAAAATAAGATGTAGTTGAACTTTTTTTAGGTCACCTGAACTGAAAATTCAAGTGAGCTTTTCTGATCACCAGTTGTCTTTCGTCTGTCCATCCGTTCATCCATCCATCCATTTGAAACAAATATTCTTGTCACATTTTTCAGCAATTATATATCACAGCCGCTTACTATTTGGTATATTACTTTATATAGGAGTCGCATACCACACTTACTGAATTTAGACCTTCGTTTGTCCACTTCATTTAACTGACTTATTCAATTTTACCTTAAAGTGGGGGTATCCTCAGTGAGCAGCAGCTCACAGATTCCTTGTTTCATCTGGATCCATGTACTGCAGTCTCTATGATCAATAACACATTTTAAAGGAATTCATCCATTTCTGTTTTTGAATCAAGTTTAGAACATTCTTTTATAAGCCAAATCAGGTACTGCTTTCATATTTAGCATGTGCATTTCTTTTGAGAGGACCTTTCCAGGTACACCAGATGTTGGCCATGTGACCTTGACAGGGACCATTGTCCATTGACCTACTTTTTTGAAAAATCTAACCTTGGTCATATCCTTTACCACAAAAGAAATACAGCATTCATATTTGACTTGTGTATTCCTTGTGGCAAGACTTTTTCATTGGTACAATTTTTTTTTGACTTGGTGACCTCTACAATGACTTTAGACCTACTTTTAGAAAATTTGCATACTGTAAAATCATTAATTTTAGTTGGAGATTTAATTTCGTTATTTTTGTTGGTAAATGAAAACAGCAAAAATAAACCATGAGGAAATTTTACGCTTATAATGAATATATTTGAATGAATTTTAAATCAACGAAAATTAATGTCAATGAATCAAAACCATGAAATTTTAAACCCACGAAAATAAATGATTTTACAGTATAAACTATATATTTCAAATCATTAGAGGTACTGCTCTCATATTTAGTATGTACATTTCTTGTATGAAGACCTTTCCATTGGTGTCAAATTTGATGACCTTGTGACCTATTGACCTCTGACCTGATAATCCATGTGCTAGGTAGACTTTGCTATTGTTCATGATTTTGTGCTGAATTTCCCAGATGATATTTTCATGTAGGTAAAGTAATATGAAATATCCTGACTGCGTTTTATTTCAGTTACTCTGTGGATCCTATAGATGAGGAGGAAGAGAGAGAGGCGGGGAATGACTCCGACCTGGATCTGTTAGATGACGTAGATCCAGATGACTTCACACACATGGTTAGTAAAGTAGAAATGTACATCACACTTATTACTTATTAGTTTGTTACTGACTGTCTACAGAAATATGTCGGGTTGTTCAATACCATAGAAGGCGAGGCGAAGCCGAGCCTTCTGTGGACTTGAACAACCCGACATATTTCTGTAGACAGTCCAGTAATAAACCTAATAAGTGTTTTGTTTTGTTGAGGACCAAACATAAATAGCACAGTATTGACGAAAATTTGTTTCAATACTAAAAAAACGTAATGTCCGCCAGTTCCGTCTATATTTTGCTACTCGCCGTCTAAAGGAATATTTAGACAGTAGTCACGTGACGCGTTTTTCCAACCAATGAATAGAGCGACATCTAGTCCAAGGCAAAACAACAATGGGTTGTGAAGTAGATTGCTGTGCATCGAAAAGTTTAGTGCATTGCAATTCATACCATTCACTTATTTAGGTTCAGTCTAATTCAGAATTCATGTGCATCCAAAACAACAAATATGGCATGCAGAACAGGTGGATTTTTATGTACAATGTAACAGAGGTTAAGATCACTACTGTGTTGGAATTTGGCATTTTCAACACTCAGATACCAACAGAATATGGTCTGCCAGATCATTACAGTTTATCTTTAATAACATTTGGTTCAACATTGTAGAAATGACTGATTAAATATTTTGACATTTGGTATAGGAGAGAAGATGAGGTTTTCAAAAGAAAAATCCTGTGTATGACTATAAACAATCTAATTAAAATTAAATGTTAGATCCGCTCGCATACTCGCTGATGTCAGCGAGTATGCGAGTGGATCTAACATTTAATTTTAATTAGATTGGACTATAAAGTACATAATTATAAAAATAAACCAACCCCAACTCAGGATATGGTTGACATTACTGATTTTGCTTAAAATAAACTTGGGTTACATACTGTATAGTGAATGAAAAAGATTGGTCCCCTAAATTTCAATATATCCAGGGTAAGCTGTTGTTGTTACATAGTGTCACCATTTGTGCTACGGTATGTAACAGATTGTTACGTAACAGATTGTTACATACCGGCTTGTGTTACATACCGTGCCATACCAGGCCTCTACCTAAATTGTAGATTTTCTAACTCCAAGGTGGGGCCAAACTTGGTATATAGTGTTTATATGAAACATTTAAATATTGTATTCTTTCATGATCCCACAGGTAGGGGTTTTGGGTGCATGGTCGGGCCAAAATATAAGAGTGATTGTCATCTTCATCATTTGAAAGACTTTAAGTTTACTTGATATGATATCAAAACCAAATGCATTTTTAAGAAAAGCAGAAAAGGATGTAGCAAAATGGAGAATTGCACAACACCAGAGTTGGGTCCAAATTAGTCATATTAGTTGATGTTGCATATATATTATCAGTATAGGCACTTACAGGGACATTTTTAAAGTTAAAAAAAAAACCCATCTTGTTGAATATAAGAATTTAGCTTAGATATGCAGAACAGAGATTTTTTTTTCCAGATTTCATCATCCTTGGGGCAAGTGATCAATACTTTTAACAAATACTAAGGTGACCCATAAAGGCCTTTAGGCCTTTTGTTAATAAAATTTTCAGAATTTTTAAAATCTGTTAACAGTTCCTAGGTAATGTTTAAGGATCAATTAGGCACTAAAATTCTTGAAAAACTTATTGAACAATTATTGAACTGTTCATGAATAGTTTTAGAACACATGTTGTGATAAGGAGAGGTGTGATAAGACATGGAGAGCACACAATATGCAATGTTCCATGAGTGCCTGGCATGTTTTCAGGTTAACATTACCTGTATTTGAATTTTGTGATTTCAGAGTTCGGATGAAGAAGGCCAGCCCAAACAAGTGTGTACAGAACCTTTGTATGTTCTGCCGCTGTTTTCTCTACTATCCACGGAAAAACAGGCAAAGGTGGGTATTATTATTATTATTGTGTCGCCTGCCTGCGNGATCACCAGAGTAAATTCAGGTGACCTATTGCAATTGGTCTGCGTCCATTGTCGTCCATCGTGCATTAGAAATTCAAACATTTTTAACTTCTTGATCACTACCTTTCTAATTCTTTTCAAATTTGGTCTAAAGCATGTTTGGGACAAGAACATTAATTGTGAATTTTAGAACTCGGGCATCCCAGGGGCCTTTGAGGCAGGGCAAAAACTTTCGAAAATTGACCAGCTGTCAAAATTTTCTTCTCTACAACATTTATCTCTAAGAAAAATTGTTTATTGTTTGTTTAAGATAGAGCTTTCATATTTTGTAAATATATTTCTTATGGCAAGATCTTTCATTTCATAACATGATGACCTTGTGACCTTTGTCTTCACCAGAACATCATGGTCATGTTGATCATATTGGTGTAGAGGCATATCCATGTTGTGTGAATTCATTTTCAGTTATGCTGTGATCCTTTGGGGCTAGGTTGGGGCCACAATATGGGGTGAAAATTTTTCTTGGGAATAAAGATTGATTAGAATTTTTTTTGAATTCACAACTGCTGAACAACAGCAGGTCCAAGGACACTCGGGTGAGGGGTGTGGCCCATGGGCCTCTTGTTATATTTCCTTTTTGCTTTTCTCATTATTGTTTTTGTGACTACCTTTGATAACCTTTAGTTCCACCTGCTTATTTCTATGTATACTTCATACTATGCTTGAATTTTTTTTATCATTATCTTTAATTTTGATATCTATTTTTTTTCTTCCTAACCAATTTGGACACAGGAATTTAACCATGATTTCTTGTGTTGATAAATCATGGTTATTTGTCGTGTGCCTCCTTTCAGATATTAGCAGGCCGCATCTGTAGAGATGGAAGGAAATTAGGAGAATATTCAATATTGGTCTTCATTTCTATCTCATCTGTAGGTGTTTGCACCACCACCAGAGGGCAGCAGGCTTTGTGTTATCGCCACTAATGTAGCGGAGACATCACTGACCATTCCCAACATCAAGTATGTGGTGGACACAGGCAAGGTAATATAATGTAAATATCTATTGTCATTTAGAGTAATAGATATTGTTTTATAATAGATAACAATTGAAGTAGATGATTGGAAATTTTACTTGTCAGTACAATGCTATGTGGAAAAATACATATATGTCAGGTAATTTTTTGAAATCTAGAATACAAGTTACTCCCCTTATATTGAAGTCGCTTATTATTCCCCCTGCTAATGAAGTGGTTAGTTTATAGTGATCCTGTGTTCTGTCTGTTCATTTGTCCATTCATTCATCGGTCCCCACCTCCTATCTGCTACTCCTCATAAACCACTGATCAGATTCAGTAAAACTTTCAGGGATTCTTTGTTACATGATACCATTTTGTATCTCCTATTTTATATTTTGATCTGCATGATTTTGAGGGTTCCTATATCAAAACATGGACTTTGTCTGTACATGGTATTGGGGGATAAGGGGGGTCCCAACCCACCTCCCGCCCGCTACTCTTCTAAGACCACTGAACAAAATTTTATGAAACTTATATGGATTATATGTTACATTGATGTCATTGTGACTTCCTTTTTTTAATTTTGATCTGAAGGATATTATATTCATTAGGGCTGTGTATCGGGTGGAATTTTCG
>CAJDSM010054886.1:0-20056 GCA_903981925.1 Ostrea lurida | reverse complement strand
CCCCCCCCCCCCCCCCCCTCGAGCTCAGACCCCTTGCCGAAATGGCTCTGCCTCACTGGCAATCTAAACTTGAGATACAGATCATATGTACGCCACTGTCAGATCTATACTTTCGGAAACTTTCGATCTATTGAACAGTGCATAGTACAGTTCATACAATTCAACTTTTTACAATAATTTTCAAGAAATAACCCGACATTTCAACAAAAATAATTAACCCCCCCCCCCAACCCCATTTTTAACCTATATCAAAATTAAATCATATATTTTATTATCACAGAAAAAAAAAATTGAAATGAAATTGCTTTAAAAATATATAATTGAAAGTACAAGCTAAAAACAAAATTGCTGAATTATAACTAAGCTAGGTAACACAAAACGCGTTGAAATGAAAGTGGCCAGTGACAGTGATACGCCTCCATAATTTCGGGGGTGTAAGTTCGCAGCTTGCAAGGCACCAAAACAAAGAGCTTTTGTGGAGATTCATAACTATAGTAAGTGGAGATATTTTCGTCATGTGATTTGTTATTTATTCTAGCTCACAATTATTTCAAGTTAAACATTAAAACATTTAACCTTTGTTCATAAATTAGGCCTAGTCGTCAAATCGTCATCATATGGAATCTTACGCGTCCTCGAGTGTAGGGCACTGTACGTACGTACAGTACTACGTAGGCCAACATGATCGACATGTGACATTTATTTAATTTGTGTGTTGCTTGTGTTAGGCCTATATTTGGCTATTTTAGTACAAACTAAAACCTCATTAAAGAAAATGTTTATTCCTTTACATTTAATTTATATTCAAAAAGAAAACAATGAAACATTTTAAAGAAAGAAGTAAACATTAGAGTGATCGTTCTTTGTTTACTTTAATTTCGCTGCTAGGAAAAGAAGTTAGCTGAAGCCTGCTTATTTTCAATTTGCACCAAATAAATAATATATTTGTGAGCTAAATATTTGTCCAGTATGGTTTTTTCTCCAGCTCGGTGTATTCGTACAGGCCTTTCACTAGTATGCTATATTTAGAACCATTATCATTGCCTTAGTTATTTAATGCAAGTATGTGGGCCAGTTACGCACAGGGGATGTAGCTCAGTGGTAGAGCGCTCGCTTCGCATGTGAGAGGCCCCGGGTTCAATCCCCGGCATCTCCACAGTTTTTTTTTTCCATTCATTTTTTCCCCCCATTTAATTTTACTAAATTATGTATTAAAAAAGAAATTTAAAAAAAAAACCAAACCACAAAAAGGCCCCAACAAAACTCTTATTGCATTGAGTAAATTAGCAGGTTAGAGTATTTTGATTGCAGTTTCTGGTTTTGTAAAATCAACTATTTACGTTTGGAAGAAGGTTATTATATATGGATATTATTAAGATATGGTACAATGTAGCAACGTAGATAAAAATCTTTTGGGTCAGTAGGAGATCGAACTCTTATCGAGAGGATGAAAAATAATTTTGAAATGGTAGAAATATCGTGCATGACCTTGGAAAAAAAAGTATATATAGAAAGAAGATTCTGATTATCTATACAATGACATACATGTAGTAACACCTCCCCCTTTTTTTTTTCTCGGGCCATTGCGTTTTTTTATTAGCACTTGCAATGAACTATATATCATATGTCTGAAATTGAAATTAGTGAGAGAGCCAAACGTTAGTACTGAGGTTTATGGAAAATGAATTGGTATCAAATTTATAGAGGATTCAAATAGCCCCGATGGGATCCAGGTTAGAACACAGGGACTTGTCTTCCGGATTGTATTAAAAATGATAATAATGTGAATCCACTAAAAACTCCCTTTGAAGTCATTCCGATATCATTTAATTTTATTTCACGTGATCACCTAGCGCCGATTCTCATTGGTTAAAACACCTTTTAAGAATTGAGGTGATTTTCGATCACGTACCTGAACAACAACTATAATTCTAATGGACATTGTTTTGTTGTTGTAACATAAAATTAAATGATAAGAAATAAATCTTATATTTTTTCGGGTGATATGCAGGTCATCACCGAGATTTTAGACGGTAAAACTTTTGAGTTTTACCGTCTAAAATTCGGTGATACGTGGTCTACATCACCCGAAAAAATATAAGATTCATTTCTTATAACAATTCCACCACATTTTGGTCATTTATACATGTACATCGTTCAAATATTAACACCCCTTTCAAGTAGTACTAAAATCAGTATTGATTATAGTACATGTACTACTTGAAGGGGTGTAGTTATCAGAATGACTTTAAAAGGGGGATTTATAGAGGATTCAAATTTTTATTATTTTCTTTTTTATGCCCCCGGAATCTTCGATTCGGGGGCATATAGTTTTTGGTCTGTCCGTTTCTCCGTTTGTTTGCAAATACTTTAACATTGGCCATCACTTTTGAATGGCAAGTGATGGGACTTTTATATTACACATGTGTGTTTCTTATGACAAGTCCTTTCTACTGGTACCAAAATTTTTGACCTCCTGACCTTGACCTTGGAAGTTTGACCTACTTTTCAAAAACTTAAACATTGGCCATAACTTTTGAATGGTAAGTGATAGATTTTTCACATTTCACATGCATAATCCTTTTTGCAATCCCCTTTCACTGGCATGTGGAATCCGGGGGCATCAGTGTTTCACAAACACATCTTGTTATTATTTTTATTTTACACAATCCGGAAGACAAGCCCCTGTGGGATAGAATAGGTCATCAGTACCCCTTGCTTGTCGTATGAGGCGACTAAATGGGGCGGTCCTTCGGATGAGACCGAGACCGCAAAAACTGAGGTCCCGTGGCACAGCAGGTATGGCACGATAAAGATCCCTGTTCAAAAGCCATAAGCGCCGAGCACAGGCCTACATTTGCAGCCCTTCACCGGCAATGGTGACATCTCCATATGAGTGAAATATTCTCAAGAGGGACGTAAATCATTATACTACCTACCTCTTACCTAATAAAGAATGATAAACAACAAATATGTAGAGTCCCGTTGCTTTTATAGGCCATATTTATTCGTAGTATACTTTTTTTGGTACATGTATAACCACTTGCAGTGAATTATGCTTTTGATTTCAAAACACCCCTACCTTGGTAATTTCTCCGTCATTTCTCAATTTTGTGCTGTAGTTTTTTATCCCAACAATTAATCAAAACTTCTGTAATATTTCTTTTGATTCCAAATAATTTCACTTTTTATTTTACCGATGCACGGAAATCTATGCCACTGCTAAATCTTGGGTAAACTGCGCCCAGGTTACGTCTCCGGGGTTTGGTTCTCTCATTCCAAAGGATACCCCAAAAATTTCATAGAAGTTTGTAAAACTGTTTATTAAATATTTTGATATTGCTAAAAACCCATATTTACCACAAAAGTATTCCATGAAACCACCTTTATTTTTACATTATTCACAATATTTTCTTGAAAATTCACGTAACCGCAGCAAAATATTGGATGCGTCCGAAATCTTGAGTATTCTATGAAATAATAGGTTTTCTTCTTATCACGTGATCAAATAATGTAGATTGGATATTACTACACAAAATGCACCAATGAAATGACGTTTTTTTTGAATGATTTCTGATTTTCAATTTTTGGTTAATGTTTCTCCTTTGAAATTTTAACTAATAGGAAAATTCTGTGGTAAAAAATAGGATTGAAACATTTGCATGTTTAGGAAAAATCGATGTTATTTTTTTTAGGGGGGGGGGGGGGCAATATTCGTAATTGGACCTTACTGCCCTATTCCTATCATCAAACTTCACAACTTGTTTATTATGGGGCAACTAATCAAAAAGGTTTTTTAAAAAAAGAAGATTTTTATCGCATTTCGAATTAACGAAAATTTCAAATATGATGAAGGAAATTGAACAAAGTGAATGAAACGATAGTATTTCTGAATCAAATACAGATGAGTGTGAAAATTCATGGCGATAACAAACAAATAGGAAAATACAAGGTGAATGGACTTTGCTTGTTGCGTTAGATAACGACCACTGATCGACATACATAACATTTTAGAGAGGGGTCTATGATGTGCTCGGGTATTCAAAGCTTTCCGAATTATTTCAAGTGCACGAGGAGTTTAAATTTGTCTAATTTTATGTAGATTTAGCGTTTATTTAACAGCTTTTTTATTTTTTATGCAGACTGAGCTTACCCCAGGGCTTTCAGAGGATGTCATTCCGGATTTTAGCGCTGTGCCTTTTTTGTGCAACTTTTTCACCACTCATAAGGTTGGTATCCGCACGTGAAATTTCCCAATAATTAAAAAAAATCCAATCACTGCTAATGATTAGGTAGATCCTGGTCTGTTTGGACTGGTGTTGTAAACCGGGGGCCGTGATGATGTAGTTTTATGTGGGTTGGCCGCAGATCGCCCAGACCGACTTTGATTGATAGTGACCGACACAAGATGTGTGTCGCTGTTATAGGTTGCATAACGCGTCTTAATGTTATTTTATTGTCTTATAAATAATAATCTACCTCATGTAATATCCTATAGTGTATAAGGTTAGGGTACATTGATAGGATGGAGGGAGGGATGTGGCACACCAGAGTCTGAATCTAAATTGAACATCTCATATGCTTATCCGAAGAGATCATGGACCCAAAACAATAGACAGTAAATTTGATCTCGGGACATTTTTAAAATGCCATATAAGGTTTGTTTGACATTTTAATTTCCCGGAAGGTAATAGACGCGTTTCATTTTCTATAAGTTTAAAAATTAATTTTACAAAATAAATTGGCTTCTTTTCCCTCTGAAATGTCATTTTGACTTTTCTTTTCTTTTTGGCCGCGTAGAAAGCATATAGAAATTCAACTTGAAACATCGCCGAAAAAGTGTGTAGAGCATATAAAATGACATTGATTGTGTATTACATAAGAATTATACTTATGTGCAAGGTTAATGATACTTACATAATGTTAAGGGCAGGACAGACTATTACACTGTATGGATATATGTGTTATCTAGATGATAATGGAATAGTGATAAACGCTGTACATTTGATAGTAATATCTGTATTGTTAATATTCTTAATATCGTTATTTGTAACGATATAATGATAACATGCTAGATAGCCAGTAGCATGCTAGACAGCTAGCAAGTATGTTTGTGTATAAAGTTGTTCTAGTTGTGTGTCAAGAGTGACGAGTTTTTTTTTTTATGACAGAGCAAACGCTTGACCGTTTTGACTATTCCCAATGCTTATTGATAACAATTGCTAATGAACCAGAAAATGGATGACCATTTCCATTTTACGTTGCCTTTGTTACTAAACAAAGTATTTATTTAATGCTTACACCGCTCAAATAAAGAGAACAGGGCACGCATTAACGATTTACAACTGAAAGTTTCTCATTTTTAGCTCACCTGAGTTATAAGCTCGATTGAGCCAATTAGCTAAACAATTCTCTCCAGAACCATAGGACCAATTAATTCCAAGGCAACCACACTTGTTATAACAAAGCACCCTTGGGTAAAGGGATTTAGAATTATGCTAATGAAGGGCCTACATTTTTTTTCAAGGGAAGATAATTAAGAAATAGTTAAAATACAGTGGCTTGAACAAGAAAAATCCTCTAAAAGTCCTCTTCGTGCTGAGCCTCAACCAGAGTTCTCCTGTCTGCTCTGTCCTGTGACCATCTAGTTGTATATATACACTGTAGTTGGCCCCAAGACTACCCTTCTGGTTTCATAACGTTTTCAACAGCTCTCCTTGGTGTTTCCGTTAGAGAACCCCTTCGTGTTTCCGTTAGAGGACCCCTTTCCTGTTTCCGTTAAGAGGACCGCCCCCCCTTTACGTGTGTTCCACGTAGAGGACCTTCCTGTTCGTTAGGGACCCCCCCCCCCTTTCGTGTTTCCGTTAGAGAGGACCCATTTCCGCTGTTTCCGTTTACGAGATCCTTCGTGTTTCCGCTCGAAGACCCCCTTCGTGGTCCCGTTAGAGGACCTCCTTTCGTGTTATCCCTTAGAGGACCCCTTTCTGTGTTACCATTAAGACGGACCCCTTTCGTGTTACCGGTTAGAGGACGCCCTTCGTGTTTTCCGCTAAGGACCCTATTCGTGTTACCGTTAGAGACGGGTTCTTTGTTGTTTCCGTTAGAGGACCCCTTTCGTGTTACCGTTAGAGACCCTTCGTGTTACCTGTCAGAGGACCCCTTTCCGTGTTACCGTTAGAGGACCCCTTTTCGGTTACGCTTTTTACGAAGGACTCCTTTCGTGTTACGTTAGACGGACCCCTTTCTGTGTTACCGTTAGAGGACCCTTTCGTGTTACGCGTTAGAGCGACCCGCTTGTCGTGTTACTGTAGAGAGCACCCCTGTGTTTCCCGTAAGAGGCCCCGGTGCGGGTGTACCATAGAGGGGACCCTTTGTGTTATCCGTAAGAGACACCTTTTCCTGCTGATGTCCACCTCGTCGCCACCTGAGGAATTGATAAATTCTCCATTAGGAAAGTATGCCGCACCCAGCGCCACCTCCTCTTAATTTCCAAAGAAAGAGGTTTTTTTTTATATACATAGTTCGTGACCAATATATGTACATGATTAATTTTCTTCACAAGCTTCGTCTCCCTAGTGCACTGCAGATAGTGTCTGCAACTTTTCAGGACTCTTACTCCTAAACTAGCACAGGTGGAACAATGTATTTGAAGATTTTTAGTTTAATTTAATTTAAAGTGTGAGGATTCCCAGCTGATTTCCAAAGCTGCAAAGGCTTGTCTGTAGTTGATACCAGTCTTTGAATTTTCATCTTTGATGATCTTGCTACTTCCGCTGCTTTGCTATTAATTGTAACAAAGTCGAATCTATCAGTGTTTATTCTTATTGTCTTAATTTCTAATGCATGGGTATTAAGGACAGCTGGTTGTTGTGCTGTTTGTCTTTGCTTGTATACCAATTAGACTCCGCGAAGCCGAGACGTTAGATCATTGACTTCGTGAAGAAACTCTGTCTGTTTCTTTTGTAACTTCTTTCATCACCCAGTCAGTACATGTAGTGTTTAAAACGTTTTGCAGATTTCGGATGCTTCCATTTTCTGTGATCAAGGTTATGCTGAATTTTACATAAAACTGAAGAAACCAAACAAGAAGCGAAATATACACCAGGAGGACTTCTGTTTGTCCTTAAAATAAATCAGTTACTGGTATATTGTAACGCTTTTAGGCGCTTTGCATTTGTAGATCTATACAAGTATCTTTATTCAACTATACTGCTCGATTATATAGTTTCTTTTTTATGTCAAAACTAGTTTATCTAATTCTAATTGTATAGTAATGTTTAAGTTTAACTAGTGGGCTCTTATGCACCTGTAATGTGAATATAAAAGTTAATTTTCAGCATTCCGACTACATTCTAGACTAACAAAATTGCTAAGCAGATGGTGATTCAGATATTAAGATAGATTAAATGATTAATACACATAAATGCATATTAGATAATCTATATACACGTGTACAGTACATTAGATGTCTTGCACCTTTCCTAATCATTAACAATTTGAAACTAGTGCGTGAGTAAAATGAATTATTGCGTTGATCAGTATACAGCTGGCACGTAACTGAAGGTGAATTATTCGGTCATTGAACTGGGCTTCTAGACAACATCAATTGCAACAAATTTTGACCTATGGTGATCAGAGTCTTAAGCTTTGAAGGTTTTTATCGTTTTCAAGGTATCCAAAAGCCCCGTCACTCTGAGCGCTTGGCAAAGAAACAGTCACTACTTAAGTCAAAGGTTATAGGTTTGACGCCGCGCTAGGAATCTTGCCTCCCTGTTGAGAGTCGAGCGCCATACCCAATAGACTACCACGTGAGAGGAAATACGTACAATGTAAAAAGATTTCTCAGAAGTTTCAGCAAAATTTATAAATCGATTTTAAAATTAAGCAAATCAGGATCAATACGAATCTAGTGATTTTTACACCTGGTCTGTACGTAGGCGGTGATTAATACCACATGCTTTAACCATGGAAATAGGGTGCATGTCAGTCCGGACTGTGTGTGATTCATTAGTTCAATGACCGAATTACATGTAGTTGCATAACTATAGTTTTTGAGGGAAAAAAGGTTAAACAACAATGGTACTTAGAGATCGAATGCAGGCGTGGGGTTGTGTTTGGTTTGTCTGTCCATTAACGTTTTGTCTCTTCACTTCTCCCCCACGTTATATACATGGTCATATCGTTTGAACTAAACAAAATAAGATTTTCATACTTCACATGTTTCACAAACACATCTTCAATAGTCCAGTGAAGCCGATAGGGTGTGTTATTATCATCTCCGTATACTAGTATAAAAAAGAGAGTAGGCAATTCTGAAAAAAAGATTAATAATCCAACTCTTCAATTGATTGTGAATTAAATATTATAAGCTTCAAATGACTAACAAAGTTGTACAATCTGAAATGTAAACATTCAAGTCTTTTTCTTATCCATCTATTATTTGCAAACAGTGGGTCACGTATCATTTTTAGAGGTGTCAGTCGGCCATGTTTTCATTTCGAGAAATTGAAAGAACATTTACTGAAAGAAAATTGTTGAACATCCCATATTTGGATAATTTTCTTGTGTTTGGAAGAAAATTTTAACCACATTAGAGATAAAATCAACTTCTCCAGGCATCGAATGAGGAGCATTGATGTTGTTTGAGATGGAAATTGGCAACAAAGATCTGTTTTCATTCTGCAAACGATCGCGCGAGCATAAGTGTGTAATAATGGTAGTAGGGTTCTATATCATACCACACCCCAAATATGGGCGGTGGTAATTTTAGTAGGGGATGATATGTATATACCCCCACTATTACTATTACAAACAAAATCATCGGTTCCTGTAGTCCGAGATGCAGACGACTTGCTAGACAGTATTCATGCGCCAGCCGTATCCTGAACAGTGTTCATATACGCCTAACTGACTTTAGTGATTCGGTCTTTGCAGTGATAATCACATATCATAAAAAAATTCTAATGATCTTTATTAAGGGATCCCACCTCTGGTGTGTCCAGGACTGGGTCCGTGTTTGCCCAACTCTTGTTTTTGTATTCTATTTGGGACTTACGTGATTGATCACTGTTCGTTATCTTTGCCTTTACATGTAAATGTAATTATTAGGAAACGAAAATAGATACAACAGATATCCACGATTTTTTAAAGGAAAAAACATAACTTTTAGGGGGAAAATCAAATTTATGGCGTGCGAGTCCAAACTGCGAGTGCCTGTGTTATCGGATGTTGTATTTAGTTCGTTTTTTAAGAAACACAGAGGGTGTTCATGTCATATGGACATTGTTGTTTCGTCTAGGAATTCATTTATGGGAACTTTCTTATATTAAAGCAAGGTGAATTATTTTACAATTTTAAAGAAAAAGATGTTAAAGGAATTTCAAGGAATTTATTGTTAAATCATATTTCATAATATAATATTTACATTTCATTTCAGATGTGAAAAGTACCCCGAAGATGCGGAGAGTGCGTTTCCCCTCTTTCAGTAAGATCTCTCACACACAAATTACATTTGAATTTGGGTTTATCGGTTGTTTTTTTAATTGAGAATTATGCTCCTTTTGCAAAACATAGTCTTGTTATTAGGTAATGCATGCATTTTTATTGGCAGTTTAAAATCTCTTAATCCAAAAATTCCTTGAGGACGGTAAATATAAGTTATACTTTTGAACTTTTTAGGTCATGGAAAAGGGAGCACAACAAAGAATACAGAAATCACGTGGTAGAAAAAAGTAAATTCAAGGTGTTCCTGGAGAATCTTAGAGTCATCAATGAGCTGAATGTAAAGTTCAAGTAAGTTCATGATTTAGTCCAACATCTACATGTAGGTATGATAAGTAGATATGAATGCATTTCTCTTTCAGTTTTGTTAAATGCATATTTTTCCCCCAAAGTTCTATTTTGGATGTGAACTTCAAGATACAATGACAAGAGAACCAACTAATCGGTATAACTTTGCTCAGCCATCATTTCTAAAGTGTAATTTACCTGAAAAAGAATGAACAGAATTGTGATATTGCAATATTTATATAAATGGTGCTAAAACACAAGGTAAAAAGGCTAGAACTTTCTCACCTTTTTGAAGACTGACACTTTAGTATGCTTGTATTACAGGTTTGGACTATTAATCATATAGGTATTAATGACACTTGGTTGATATAAATCAATCCATCAATGCCTTACGTAAACCACCATTAATCAGTAGTAAAATGCTGGCTTGCATCTTTCTTGTTAAATGTATATGTACTTACATATGTATTAACACCGAGACAACTTTTCTTTCCACATTACGCGTACAGAGTACAATGTAGTTAATTTTCGTACATTAATTCCTATCATCAGAGAGATAAAAATTCTAGGTGTATACGTGTAGATTATGGACAAACAGATTTTCTACTCTACATTGAACATGTAGTATTCGTATAAGCCATGTTTTAAATTGAAATGTATTTCTTTATACACAACGATTGTAATTTATGTACGAACAGATAGCTTGCATAATGATTTTCCATGTTTCGTACTAAAAAAAATAGGACCATTGTGAAAACTATGTCCTCAAATCTGTATGCTATCACTTTGTGTTTATTTAAGTATACAATGATATAATATACATGTATGTTCAAACAAATTATAAATTATTATGTTCCATTAAAGAGGAGAGACGGTCTTTGGATTGAATCATTTGGCAGATATTAGCCAAAAAGAGTTTTCGGAAACAGTTCTGATGCGGAAAAGAAGAGCGCCAGTTTTTGAGAGAGAAAGGTAATTCTATTAAAGGAAACCGTCACGTGTAGCTATCTTTACTGTGTGTAGACGTTTTAAAAGAAGCATAGTTACTGTAATAATGACACTTTGATAAATGGAGGAAAGGTCGTGGCATTATACATAGTCTAAGTCAACAAACAACCGTTTGTTGCTCATTGAACACGACGTTGCGCATGTCCAACCATGTACAAGTGATTGTTTCTAGCGGGAAAACATTGTCCTCTTACATGACCTTGCTTAACTTCACACAAGCAATCGGCCGCGTATGAGCATTGAACATCATTGTAAACATTTGCTTTCCTAGCCTCACTAATTGACGGTGATCATTACATCGTGAAGTCCCGGGGGTTGTTTTTGTTTTGCCTATTTGTTTATCTTTCATAATATGATGGCTTATAAACGATATCCTAGATACGGAAATTTATGCCTATTCAGAATTATAAATGTATAAATAGATAGATTATATCAAATTAATGCTGGGCCCTTTGGGGTATATAAAGCCGAAATTAATAGATTTATGTTAGAGAAAAAGGCAGGGAAAAGCCCCAAAAGATACATATAAAGCATAGATAAATATGACATTAAAAGGAAACAAACCGCTAACTTTGGTATAGAAGGTTATAGCAGTTTTGATATTTAGGCGGGAATGAAATATATAATTTATATTACAATACCATTCCTTTGTGAATAATCAAATAAAATTCAATGTTATGTAAACAATGAAATATAGAATTTATATTACAATTTGTAGATAATGAAATATAGAATTTACATTACAGTAACATTCCTTTGTGAATAGTTAAAAAAAAATTAATGTTATGTTATATGTAAATGATGAAATATAGATTCTGAATTTATATTACAATAAAACTCCTGTGTAAATAATCAAATAACTTGTAATGTTATGTAAACAATGAGATATTAAATTTATACATATATATATGTATTGTTTAGATAATCAAATTACATTTAATGTTACATGTATGTAAACAATGAATTATTTTTTACTGTTAGATACCTCAGGAGTTCCCATTCAGCGGCCCTCCCCGACTCATTTGATTGGACAGGACAAAATAAGGTCACAGCGGTCAAGGATCAAGGTTAGCAGTCTTTTAGGTATGCTTTTATTGGTCGGTGGTGTGTGGTGGTGGTGAGGGGGGGGGGGGGTTATGAAAAAGACGGGGGCTTGAAATAATTTATAATAATCGACAGTGCATGTTGATTATCCAGAATATCGATTATGATCTAATGTGAAATTTAGACATGCATCTAGACTTTGATACGCCGAATTAATTGAAAGGTCAGTGCTTTCATAGATCTGTATATATACAATAAATCACCAATACATGAAATTGTGTAATTTTAATATGACAAAACATTGGTGAATATAAATACGGTGTCTATCAATATATTGATTGGGGGGAAATGACCGGAAAAGAGGGCATAGCTCGCTAGCTATATAGTAATATTATAATTATAACAAACAAATCAAAAGTAATTTCATAAATTTAATGTAGTTATTTTTTTAATGTTTGAAGCACACAGTATTGTCCAAAATGTTACAATGAATACTCTGTAATTTCTTTAATACATGTATTAGCATCAATAGACGTGCATACATTAATTATATGAATACAGTATATATACATGTATATAATATTTAAACAAGATATACATGTATCACATCTGGAAATACTGGAAGAAAATATGTAAGGTTTAACTTAGCGCCGTTTTTCTACAATATATTGATATATATATGTCGGTTTGATTCTCAAATGATTCTCTGCGTATCAGTATACGTTGTACTACTAAACGAATGAGCCACCGAGCGATTATGACATATAATGAGAGATAATTTGGAATTAAAAACAACCTAGTAATTACTGCCTTTGTCAGGTTGGGAAACCTTGTGGTCGGTACTACATGTAACACTATTTGTTTCTGCTTAATTACAGGCGCTGCTGGGTCATGCTGGGCATTCAGGTCAGTCACGTGACACTTTTCTTTACAACCATCCCAATTTTTCCTTTTGTATATATTAATTTTCTATTTTAAGCATATAGATATAAGCCTCTATTTATGTTTAAAACAGTGCTATACATTGCAGCTCTGTTTGTTTCCCAGTAAATCATAACAGAAAAACATGTTAAGTTGTAAAAAATTGTCATTTATTTAAAATGACGAAAAATGTGAATACTAAGATAAACATACATATAGAAATTGACTGGGAGACAAACCGGCGTCTTGACTAGCAAAGTAAGATATGAACGTATTAACCAAAAGCGTTCTCCCAGCCACAATATTGTTACAAACCACAATGTTGTTACAAAACACAAATGCAATAGAAATAGAACATGAATCTTTACTGGAAACAAAAATGGTGCATAAAAAGGCCTTTATATAATTATGTCACCTTAATGCTAGGTCAAACATACACTTGGTTCTTGGAAATACCGGTACACCCGAAACATTCAATTGGTTATTATACATGTATATGCTTTATAGGAAGTGTCACACCTTTTTCAAAACGGAGATGATTAAAAAATTAAGAATTTGAAATAGGGGGGGGGGGGTATCTTTTAAAAATTGTTTCTTTGTAACCATCGCATCAAAAAAGACGGGACTTCTTTCATATCTGGTATCAGACTCATTTCTTTAATACTTGTATAATAATTTGAGTGTTGTGATTTGAGTACAGAACTCTTCGTATATTGATTTCAGCGCCATTGGTAACATTGAGGGACTGTGGGCGATGATGGGGAAGCCCCTAACCAACTTCTCTGTAGAACAGATCGTGGACTGTGATGGCATGGAGGACGTTCCTAAGTAAGTACAAATACAACTCACGCCACAGGGGCTGTAGTGCATTAAAAATGCGCCCAATATACTCTCTCTCTCTCTCTCTCTCTCTCTCTCTCTCTCTCTCTCTCTCTCTCTCTCTCTCTCTATATATATATATATATATATATATATTGAAACATAAACCATATTTTACGTTTTCCCTCTTCATTGAGGCTCAGCCCATCCTAGAAAAGTTACAAGTTTAACATGACTAAGTCGCTGATTTTTATACAGTTGCTAAATCTATATTCTCACAGAACATATAAAAGTTTGAGATGCTGGCATTGAGATATGCAGAGGGTATATACATGTATCTCAATATTTACGCTGTGTCAGGCCCTCGAGCGGCCTTGACTGGTGTGTAAGAAGTAGGCCGATGTGGTGCCATGGTGGTTTCTTCGTTACTTAGTTTCTGTAGCGCAAGAGAAAACGCGTGTCAAGACGTCACATTACACCTGTGTCTTAAGGAGCGATCAGCCTGTAATAATTGACACATTGCCTATAAAACCTGCCGGTACTTTAGTGTGAGCGTGAGGTGTCCCAAGACATGTTTGTCTAAGTTACGAGTGAAGTTCTGAATAAAAGATAATCTAGTAGGTAGTATGATGCGTTTTCCGATTGATGACAATGGTATAATGGTAAAGGTGTATTCTCAGTTCATGATCTTGGGGCCAGATTCTGATTGGATGACCAACCCTGGTTAATGCTAACCAAAGGTCGGTGCTTATTAGCGTTTCTCACTGCTGTAACCCGGGTTCGATCCACCTTATCCACAGTGATGTGAGAGGGAGTGGTGGTCACCTATACACGGGTACATGTATGTGGGTGACCTCAGGTACTTACCTCCTAAGTACTGCACCAATATCCGTACTGCTCAGAGACATCCATACATGTATCTAAGTTATAGTACATTTTAATTGTCGTCAAGCGAAATTTTGAATTAAATATTTTTTTACATAATGTAGAACATTTTGCTTAAAAAAATTAATGGTGCACATAGAAATGATATAGATATTTTGAGACTCATTAATTAGTGAACACCAATTTAAAATAACAATGTTTGATTGATAAATTAGAAATACATATACTTAGTTGTAGTTCTGCCAGTAAACATCAAGTGCAGCGTTTATTTTAAACATCCACATGTTTTCACTACAATTCAATATGATATGATAGAATATGATTCAATAAACTACAAAGAAGTCCCTTTGCTATATATATTGCGCCCTATCATTTTACAGGGGTGAGGCAGATTGTGGTGTTTTCGGGGGCTGGCCTTTCCTGGCATATCAATACGTCATGAAGGCGGTAGGTAGTTTGAAAATTGTAATGATTTTAAGAGGAATAGCTCAACGGAGAATTAGCCTCCTCAGCCACCCAGCAAGGCAATTAGATTTAAAACGAATGTGCAAATACTGCTGATAATTATATTTCATATACATGTGCATATGTACAGTGTATGTTTTAATTCTTGCCTCAAGAAAAGAGATGCCTTGATTATTATAATCTGAAACATTTGTTTAATGCAACACGACCTCATTGGTGTATATATATATGTAGGGAGGATTAGAGACATGGGAAGATTACTGGTATTGTTCCGGTCTAGGGGGCGCTCCAGGTACCTGCGCAGTTTGCCCCGCCCCTGGCTATAACACGACCCTCTGTGGCCCGCCCATACCCTACTGCAACATGTCTCAAAGCTGCGTCACAAAACTAGACGTAAGCAAGTTCCACCCAGGCCTGAAAGTCGTGTCGTGGAAAGCTATTGATGAGGTAATGTAAACACTGATTACTGATGAAGAGTTTGAAGCTTGTGTAGAATGTTTCCCGATGGTTTTCTTTCCCTAGAAGAAAGTATTATTTAAGATAATTATATTATTTCAATTATACATACAAGTCTTGAAAAAGAAATTGTAATAATTGGGAAATCAGATTACGTTCAATGACACTTACTGAACGTATTCATCGAAACCTTGTATTTAGTGCATTTACACATGTAGCATATATAACGAAATAGAACCAAAAGTATAACAGTGATTATCAACAAAATATGACACTCTCTGTACATTTTCCATCCAGTAGTGATGGGGATTAGTTTAAAATACCCCGTGTCGAATTTTGCGATATGAATCTCGAATTAATGTCGAATTATAGCTCAGTCTTGTTTTAACTCTTTCTTTCCCTCGCTCTCAAAATACAGAAAATTGTGTCTGTACCCCAACATTACCAGTATTTTGTTATGCATAATTATATTAAATTATTAGAAATCATTGAAATTTTTCTTTATATAAAATACTCAATAATTGAATTATTGTACATGTACAATGACGAACATGAAATGAACCAAAAGTAAAACGGTGGAATTGTTGCGGAAGATAAATCAGACTTACCAAAGTTTCATCTATTATTAGTAGAAATGGATCTGTTGTCTTAGGTTACAAATGTTATTTACGATTCTACTGTCAGAATGAAACATCAATCGCAGAACAGCTCATTAAGATCGGGCCTCTGTCTGTCGCACTCAACGCTGAACTTCTTCAGTTCTACCATCATGGTGTTTTTGATCCTCCCACCTTTGCTTGTAACCCAAAGAGTCTAGATCACGGTAAGAGCTTTACGTTTATGACCGAATTCAGATAATCTAATACATCGCCTGATTTTTCTGATGATACAATTTTGTGATCATTGAAAGTAAAACAAAATATGATTATCATTATAAGCAATACTTATTTATGGTACATTGTATTCATTAATTGCCTTATGTAAATATTTGATTGATTGATTGTATATTGTTTTACGTCCCTCTTGAGAATATTTCACTCATGATCATATGGAGATGTCATCATTGCCGGTGAAGGACTGCAAATTTAGGCCTGTGCTGGGCGGTTATGGCCTTTGAGCAGAGAGGCATCATTATCGTGCCACACCTACTGTGACATGGTACCTCGGTTTTTGTGGTCTCATCCGAAGGACCACCCCATTTAGTCGCCTCTTACGACAAGCAAGGGGTACTGAGGACCTATTCTAACCCGGGTCCCCACGTAATTTGAGTGTCACAGCTAGTCACTCTTACTGAGTCCTGAGGTACATGTAACCACCCTACTTAAAGATGCAGTGTGAACGGATATACATGTGATAGGCGTGTTTTTCGTAGATGTAAAAGAGATGTACCGAATTTGCGGTTCTTCAGATTTAATCAATAATACGTTTGAGATTTACTTTTCCTCTCGTAAATAAATGTTGCAATTGTACATTTATAAACAACTTGCAATTTTGTTGTAGGCGTATTGATAGTCGGTTTTGGAACAGAAAAATCTATTTTTGGAACCAAAGACTACTGGAAAGTAAAGAATTCCTGGGGTCCAAAATGGGGCGAGAATGGATACTTCCGGATCCTTCGTGGGCAAGGAAAATGTGGAATAAACACCGCAGTTACTACAGCCGTGCTGGCGAAGACTTAGAGGTCAAGAGTTATCGCTCCTACTCTGTGTGTAATATTAGTCATGATTTATTTGTATATTTTTTTTGTTGAGGAGCAAATGAACTACATGTATATTAACTTGTGAAACGATGGAAGTTGTTAGTTCGTACATGTTCATGTGTGTAATTGAGATTATCAATAAAAGTTATTGTTGAATAAATAACAAGTTTTAGGTCCTTCATGCATTTTAAAATATGAAAATATTTCTCACGTTACTGTCTTGGATATCTTAATTTACCATTCTGAGTTTTCTTGTTTACATTCCAGATTGATCTATACTGAATTAACTGACAAATGCTCATTGTACAAAAAACAGATTTCCTCCCCCCCCCCCCCCTCCCTCAAGTAAACTTCCCAAAAATGTTTTTTATGCAAAATTATCTTTTTTCCAAGCAACAAACTCTGTTAAAATATCTTTGATCAAGTTAACGGTATAAATCTCCGAAAAGTCGTTTGATTCTTACCATACTTTAAATTGATAGTATAGAACTACTGCGGAGATATTGTGAGAAGGATAGATATATATCTATCAAACACAACATTGGATTTCAATGCTTTAAAATATCTAGATATAAGGATATACGCCATGTATTTGATGTTGATAATAAGAGTATCAGATGAAAGTGCTTGCTTTTCTTAGATTGTTGGCATTTTTGTTGTCAACTTTGAAACAAAATATTCTTTTAAGACGCTACTGTAGATTTTCTTGATTAATTTTCTGCCACAGCCACTTGACGTTTTAAATATATTTGATAAAAAAATCTTCCCGTAAACATATAATATTATATGTTTGCTGGAAGATTTTTTTTATCAAATATTTAAAGTAGCATAATCTGTATCTTTTGAATTTTATTACACTGTGATTTCTGTAAGGAAATCAAATAAATAAACGGTAAAAATGTGAACCACGAAATCTACCCGGTCAAAATGTAAACAACCAGCGAGAAATAAATCTAAAAAGACGACGTGTCGACAACGTGGCAGTTCTATAATTGAAAAAAGGAAAACGTCATAGTGACGCGATATCCTTATATGGAAGTATAATTCAAAATCACGCTTGAAATAGTTGTAGTAAATAGCTTATAATCGACGTATTTCTGAACTGTAAATGCAAAAGTATGAGATTCGATATTCATGACATGTTATTAAATACGTATGCTATTGTTAACAAAGAGAAAAAGACCAGTGTATACATCGCAAAATAATAATACAGTACTGCGCATGCCTACATACCAGGCGACTTTGTTATTATTCATCAATCTCCTATGCAGAGTTGTCGAGGGTAACGAACGACAACTCTGCATAGGAGATTGATTTTTCATAGGTTGGTAATATTATAAGTAATTAGAAACAAGTGTTTTGTTCTTGTGTATCTTTTTAATTTCAATGTTTTAATTACGTATGAAAGCATAACTTTATTAGATGTATACATAGAAAAAAAAATCTGAAATATTTAATTTTTCGTATAAATACAGATTATGCTACTTTAAAACATCAAGTGCCTGTGTTTTCTACTCACTGTAGGCATGATCACATATCTATAATAAAAACTCATAGAAGGAAATACTATTAATTATTACTACATCTGTAGCACTTGGCGTGTCACCTTCATTTTAAAACACCTTCATTACCCACTAAAAGTAGTCCCTTTTTAATCGACCAACGTGTACGTTGTAATTTTAGTTTAAAGGCAATGATAATGAACAATGATCAATCTCGCAAGTCGCAAATATGATACAAAACAAGAGTGTGGCAAACACTGACCCCTGGGCACACCATATAATAATATAGCTATGCTATGTACACTAAGTCAGAGGTTAATGTCATCATTTCTGAAATCCAAAAAGATCCGTATTCTGCGAAGACAGAAGACACGGAACAGTGATCAAACTCGTAAGGTCTAAACAGAATTGATATACAAGAAGTATCAGCAAATTCTATGGTAGTTATAACGATCTGCATGTAGTTTGCCAGTATGACCTGCCATTTGGTAAAATGCTGACTGACGTGTTTCATAGCAATTTTTCACCCGTTCTATATTCACTGATTTTGACTACGGATTACTCCATTTACCTAAACAAGACAATAGGCTCATGGCGGGTGTGACCGTTCGACAGGGGATGCTTACTCCTCCTAGGCACCTGATCCCACTTCTGGTGTATCCAGGGATCCGTGTTTGCCCACTTTTCTCTTGTTTTGTATTCTGTTTGGCACTAACTGTTCATCATATTTGCCTTTTCACCGTCTAACACCTAATTCGAACATTCTGACTGTTGGCGTATCGAACCAGTTGAGAGACATACATGTAAACACGCGCATATGCAGATGATAATGGAATGTTGCTACATAAATATGGGAAGTTGATGATGGAAGAGCTTTAAAGTTCATTCCGTTATCATTTAATTTTATTTTTTAAGTGATTACTTAGCGGCGATCTCATTGGCTAAACCACTTTTTGAAAATTCGGATTGATTTTTCCATGAACTACCTTCTTAAAGCCGGAACTACTTTATTGACCATTTTTATAATGGCTACCACGAAACGCATGCAGCCACTTGGTGAAGTTTGAAAGCTACGAGGGTTGTCCGTAAAGTTCGTGGACAACCTTGATAAAAACTGACAAACCTGATAAAGTATGTGAAACTATAACATTTTTGTTTAAATTCATTTTCATCTTATTAATAAATGCAAAATTTTCGATTACAAAAGAAAGCACATTTAGTTATAATTCTACAAAATACAAAAAAGACAGAACTCATACCCAGAGCAGTAAAATGAAAATCTTTGACGTTTATTCAACGTCAAACGCTAAAGACAATCAACTTTTCGCAAACGTAGTCACCATTTAAACTCAACAGCAGATTTCTTTTATGTCGCTTTCAACCAGTGATCAAAAATGTGTACAACCTGTTTTGGTTTGATATGTAATTCATATAATTATATATATATAGATCATGGGATAAAATTTCA
>CAJDSM010054879.1:0-10046 GCA_903981925.1 Ostrea lurida | reverse complement strand
TTCTAACCCGGATCCCCACGGGTCCAAAATTGATGAAAAGCCAATATTTTATTACGGAATGTTGATTTTTGGTTATGTTTTCATTTATTTATCTGTCAATTGTCCAAATTAAGAGGTGCAAAGATAATAATTCGTAAAAACTACTACTACTTTATCAAAACATGCCCTGAATTACGTAGTTGTCACATGACTGGTAAACATCTTTTTATCTTCCGATATCCAGGAAACGACGTATTCTAGAATTACATGGGAGACTCCAGGAATTAGGACCGCAATCGCAGAAGAACATAATGAAAATCGACGACAATCTACAATAAGTAAAAAGTAAGAGTTTAGGAAAGATCTGGGTCCCTAGATATAATAGAAGAGTGATCGGGTTTGCAAGAGGACTAAGCATTCTCTGTTGACCAGTTACATCATGCAGCCATGAACCGCCTCTGTCTTCGTCAGGTAAACGGAGTTATCTGTAGACACAATCAGTATCTTAACAACCTATCATCGCAATGTGAGCCTGTAATTGAAACAGCCACAGTTGAACCTCACTCTTCTTCTCTCTGGATCGATTGTTCAAACGCAGTTCCCGACTCCTGAATGATGAAGAACACTCACTAATGTTAGCGCTGTCAGTGCCATTTTTCTTTTACTGTTTGCAATTTACCCAAAGTTAGAAAAAGCCGTCATTTGATTGGTCAGTTGTGGAGGATAAAAAAAACATGACCTCACACGCAATGCAATCAGATAGTTCTCCAAGATTAACTAGAGGAAGTAATCTTGCACACCTTGTGAAGTCTATGAAATAAAGTAGACCAACGGATTGTTATCATGGAACAACGCAAAGCACATCTTTATTGGATCTATGGAACATCATAAATGCCGTTATGTTGAATAAATGTCATTACCATAGTAACAGAGTTCTAAGCACTTACGACAAAACCTAAGACCTCCGGTGGGTGTAGACTTCAGAACGAACTTCGTCGAAACACCCTTTTGTAAAGGGGCCGTACATCGTGAGTTATATCTCACGACCAATTCTACAAGAATTAAGTGAGGACTTATAAACTTTTGTAAAATGGGCCCCTGTAGAATATGTTTAATCTTTCAAACTGTTATCATTTGTTTCAGTGAATGGACACTGGCCTCCATGCAAAACGTCTTTGGTTCGAAACACGTCTACGCCTTTGCATTTTAATTCGAAAGTTTGATAGTGAACTTCGAAAGTTTCAACTCATCATGAATCGATTTTCCTCAGGGGCGGAGCTAATTTTAGATAGTCGTGAAGCCCCACGGGCACCTTGCTTCCGGATATCCTTCTCAATATACAGGATGTTGCTTGTGTTACTTGCTTTACCTGTACCCTTTTGTAAGGTTTTATCAGTTTCAAGGTAGTTATTTTTGGCAGGTTCATCAATGCTGAATCACACTTGTTAAAGCTGATCAATTCACTTTCAACGGCAAACTAACTTACTAACTTTATGACAAACGGGACGATTTCAGCTTCTCCATCGTCACACTCCCATATTTATGTAGCAATATTCCATCATCACCTGCATATGGTGTGTATGTCTCTCAACTTATTCGATACGCAAGAAGCTTGTTCTGCGTATGATCAGTTTTTGATCGAGGCAAGCTACTTACAGACAAGTTAGTTGTTGCAGGGGTTTCAACAGTCACGTTTAAGGCAGCATTTCGTAAATTCTATGGTCGTATAACAAGTTAGTTTACCAAATATGAACCTATCATTGAGTCCAATGCTGTCTGATTGTGTTTTCATAGCCATAGTTGTAAGCCGTTGTTCACACACTGATATGACTACGGACTGTTCCGTTTACCTGATCAAGACTATGGCTCACGGCGGTGTGACCGGTCAGCAGGGGATGCTTACTCCTCCCAGCACCTGATCCCACCTCTGGTGTGTCCAGGGGTCCGTTGATTGCCCAACTCTTGTTTTTGTATTCTATTTAGGACTTACAAGATTGATCACTGTTCGTTATCTTTGCCTTTACATAAATAAGGACGTTAGCCAGTGAAACAAAAGCAGATATTCGTTATTAAAAGCATAGTCTCACTTCCCCAGGATGTCTCAACATGGCCCAGCACTTTGTGTAGTTTTCTTCCTTTTAAATTATGTTTTTTTCTACCAAATTTTTTCTGTGTGACTCGTCTAGGTACTTCTACAAAAACAATCGGGACATTCAGACTCGTCTAGGTAGTTTCTTCAATGACCACAAAGGTGTTTCGGTAAATATCCCTCGTTCTTTTTGTTGATCCCAATCCCAATCATGCCAAAGAGCTAGTTCTGCGTATGATCAATTTTTGAATCGAGGCAGGCTACTTACAAATAAGTTGTTGTTGCGGGGAATACAACAGTCACGTTTAAAGGCAGCATTTCGTAAATTATATGTTCGTTATAACAATAATATACATGTATGTGCAAATAGAGCCCTTATCAGCGACTATTTCTTTTTCAAAATGTCGACAGTTTCTTCTATCGTCAGGTTTTGAACAATAAAACTCTAATGTGATATATTTTATAAGCATTGATTACATGTAGATATGATTACACGACATTTCCTACGAGGGTTGGTATTTTCTATTTATTGATTTCAGCAAAAAGGAATAATTAAACAATCAATAGTTATCAATCTCCTCCGTACCTATACCTAACCCAGCAATTTTATGATTGATGTAATTGTATGGTGAATTTGAGAATCTTATACAAATAGGTGAAGGTAACATCGTGTTAAACGTAATCATAATCCAAAAAACACATACAAAATCGAGTGTTGGGCAACACGGACCTCCGACAAAGCGAAGGTAGCATCAGGTGCCATGAAGGAGTAAGCATCCTCTGCTGACCGGTCACACCCGCCGTGAGCCCGTAGTCGAAATAAAGTAAACGGGATTACCCGTAGTCAAATCTAGTAAGAAATGTGAGACTGTGTATAAATGTAAAAAAGCCAAAAACTTTCTTATTTTTCTTTGTCGAGTGGGTTTTTTTCTTCAAAAGATTTGGAGGAGCCTCAATCCGCATGACAAGGATATACACAAGCAATAGTGAAGAAACGTTGATCGATTTCTAGTCTGAGGTTTGACTTCTCCTGATTGACTGGTTTACATACCAGGTAAGTGTGAAGGCGGTGCTTATTTTCTCGGTCTGAAGACAGACATATATAAGAAAGGTCATGTTCAGATCATCACACGTGTAAAGAGCAAGATGAACGATACAAGGTATGTGTTGATGTATTGAGAAAATTTCTCCAGATGATTGTAACATTAAGTTCTAGATTCCATTGTTGTAATATGTGAAATATACATAATCTGATAAGGACTTTGTATTTCTTTTCAGCACCATATCAGTAGAAGACTACATTCTTTATGACAAGAAGAACATTTCTGTCATCCTACGACGTTTCCAAAACTATTTAATGAATGCTAACACATCGTTGTCAGAACAAAACAATGACAAATTTCAAGCAATGCTGGCTCTGTGGAAAGAACCAGTTTCCAATGACGTCATTTCCGACTCCTGCATTCAGACATTGCAACACTACCTCAAGGTCTACATCTCTCCTTTTCTGTTATTTATTGGATTGGTGGGAAACATTACGTCGTTTGTCGTGTGGAGGAACAGACGCATGAAGAGAAGTTCCGTCAACTCGTATCTGTCGGTGCTATCTCTTGCAGATATAGGTGTGCTGATCTTTGGACTGCTGTCCACCTGGATACACTCCGTCAGTGGGATGGACATCTTCCGAAGTGTCGACGTACTCTGTAAACTCTGGAACTTCCTTGCCTACACTTCTTACATGTTTGCTGTATGGTTGGTCGTGGCTGTAACCATTGAACGATGTATTGTTGTCTGTCTTCCATTTCTAGCACATCGTATTTGTACTCAGGCAAAAGCGCGCTTCATTATCAAACTCCTTCTTCTTTTTAGCATTTGTTTCAATGGACACTTTCTGATAACAACTGGCATGATAGACCATCAAGGCACAGCTCACTGTGACGTCATGGAAAGTCATCAAAACTTTATGACAAAAGTATGGCCCACCATGGATGCCATTGTTTGTTTATTTTTTCCTCTTATCGTCATAGTAGTGCTCNGCCCACCATGGATGCCATTGTTTGTTTATTTCTTCCTCTTGTCGTCATAGTGGTGCTTAATACACTCATTATAATTAATCTGGTAGCTGCCATGAAAAAAAGACAAGCACTGTGGAATAATACAAATAACGTGAAGATCAGGACTTCAGATCACCGCAGGGGTATGAAACTGAATATCATGTTATTGACCACGTCCACGACCTTCTGTATATCCACGTGTCCAATGGCTATTCTGATGATATACGGAGTTGTAGTGGATGGCAGCCTGACGTCGTCCAACATCGCAAATCTTTTTCTCGCGAGAAGTATCTGTGAGATGTTAATGTACGTCAACCATAGCATCAATTTTATTCTGTATTGTATTAGCGGTCACAAATTCAAGTCCATACTGAAATATGTGTTATTGCGGAGAATTAAATGTCATTCAACACTATATATCGGGAGAAAGGCGCATTCTTCTCTAGCAAGCAGAAAAACGGCTTGTTGAAGAACTAAAGTTGCGCCGACCGCACTTATTTTAAACGCACTACAGACTTTACAAACTCTTACCAAAATGTATGTATGGCGATATAAATTAATATACACGACTTTCTTAATTATCTGATCTTTATTCCCAGGGAATATCTTATTTGATTAAATAGTTATGCCATAACGAATGTGTATGACCGAAATAAACGAGACCTAAAGCAATGTGTCAGTTTTTTTGTCTGTAAGTCTTACAATCAAAGTCTAAGTAGTACATATTTCCTATCTCATAACTTCAGAAACGCAAGTTTGTTTATATATGCGCACTACGGAGTTCGGGACCGGTTGACAGGGGGTGCATTTTCCTGCTAGGCACCTGACCCCACCCCTGGTGAGTCCAGGGGTCCGTGTTTGCACATCTCTTCTTTCGTTTTATATTTGGGATTTACGAGATTGATCACTATTCGTTATAATTGCCTTTGTATTGAGTACAATACTGTCTGACATGTTTCATAGCAATTGTTAAACCGTTCTTTATCTACTGAATTTGACTACGGATTACTCCGTTTACCTGATCAAGGGTTTACGGCGGGTTTAACCGTTCAACAGGGGATGCTTACTTCTCTTAGGCACCTAACTCTCCTTTGGTGTGCTATTTTTGGTAAATGTCATGTTACGTGTACTGTTATCGCTTTCCCTTGGTATTCTGATTAGTGTTTATTAAGGGCAATACCTTTTGAAGTTCATTGCATGGTTAACCGACAATGAAGTGTGAATGGGATTGGAAGCAGGCACTCCTTCTGTTTTCTATATTCAATACAAAAAGGCGAAGTTAACATTGTATCAAATGTAATCATAATAAAAAAAAAAAAATATGCAAAATCGAGTGTAGGGCAACACGGACCTCCGACAAAAGCGAAGGTAGGATCAGGTGCCATGGAGGAGTAAGCATCCTCTGTTGACCGGTCACACCCGCCGTGAGCCCATAGTCTTGATCAGGTAAACGGAACAGTCCGTTGTCAAATCAGTGTGTGAAAAACGGCTTAACAATGGCTATGAAACACATCAGTCAGCTTTTGACTCAATGATAGGTTATATTGATAAACTATAATGTAAAAGTCTAGTATTTAATTAATCGTGAGGAATGATTGTGTGAAACGTCACTATATTCGTTAATGTCAATTTGTTCTTGCTCCAAAGGTGTTGCACGTTCCATGCTCATTTTCCTAAAGGTGTTGATGAAAGATCGATAAAATGAACTTATTCATTTAAATATCAAAGTGACTCTCTACTGTTTATTCCACCATATTGCAATAATATGCGTCTGACGGACTACCACGCCCCCTGCTGTCGATCTGACAGACCAACGCCCCTGCTTGGTTGACAACTACCACGCCCCCTGCTGTCTGTCTGACAGAACACCACCCCCCTGCTGTCGGTCTGACAGACTACCACGCCCCCTGCTGTCGGTCTGACAGACTACCACGCCCCCTGCTGTCTGTCTGACAGACTACCACCGGCCCCCTACTGTCGGTCGACAGACTACCACGCCCCCTGCTGTCGATCTGACAGACTACCACGCCCCTGCTGTCGGTCTGACAGACTACCACGCCCCCTGCTTGTCGGTCTGACAGACTACCACACGCCCCTGCTGTCATCTGACAGACTACACGCCCCTGCTGTCGTTTGACGACTACCACGCCCCCTGCTGTCGGTCTGACGGACTGCCAGCCCCCTGCTGTCGGTCTGACGACTACCACGCCCCCTGCGTTCGTTGTGACGGACTACCAACGCCCCTGCTGTCGATCTGACGACTGCCACGCCCCTGGTTTCGGGTGTGACGGACTACCACGCCCCCTGCTGTGTGGGCTCTGTTGCGCTGTGCTTCTGGCTAGCTCCATGTCTGTACGAAATATCCTTCCTGGTGCCCCGGAAGTTGCACTGGTTGCCATCCGGGACTAGACAGTCGTACCGGGGTACCCCCCACCCCCCCCACCCCCGATATTATAATATTAGAAAACATTTTGAACTTATGTTTTGACTCAAACAATTTTGAAAATACGTGTAAAAGACCTGCATTAATTGACAATTAGTAACCAACATAATATGGAGTATAAATCAAGCAATAAGCGATTCGTATGATTTTCAGCGCTAAAATACAGGGATATCCCCAAAATAAAGTTAGCACGAACGTGTTTTTCGAGTTTTCCTCTAAAAAAAAGATTGTCGCTGCTTTGAAATTTTGTTTCACGAGGGCATTTATTTCATTTTTTTCATTATTATTATTTTAAGTCACTGATATTAGTTTCCCCTTAAATCCACCACTGTCGGTACAAACATATAGTCGCATATAAGTCGGTTTTTTGGGGGAGTAAAAAATCGATCCTGTAGTCTATGTCCAACTTATATGCGAGTACACAGGCAATTGTGCCTAACGTGAATTTCACGTGAAATTCATGTGAATTTCATGTGAAAAAAATCACGTGAATTTCACGTGAAAAGAGCATCAAAAGTGATTTCACATGAAAAATTTCACGTGAATTTTATTGCCATACAACTAGCGACATTTAACGAATTATGACGGTTTAGTCAGTAGCCAATCCAAAAAGCGTGATACCTTAAACAACATCGTGATAATTAGGGATAATTGCTGTCTGTGCCCTGCAAATGCCATGCATTGCATCATTTTGTTCGGTATTTCAATGGAGTGTCCGGTAAGTGCAATAACCAGGGATGCCAGTGAGGCCGCAATTTCTCCACAACATGTCTCCTGTCACGTTCCTGTCCTGTCTTCTAAAGTAAACGTTGGTTAAAATCATCAATAAATATTTTTTCATGAATTAGCTGCTTTCAAAATCTGTACAGCAATTAATTTTTGTGTCCCGTAGAAAAATAGTGCAAGGACCATAACTCTAACATACTTCGTTTTAACATACATGTACAGCTGATTTAGGGTGGCGTCATTTAAAAATCTTCACTATAACTGGGCCACAAAAGCTGAAATTCATATGAAAGCTTCCTGATGTAGTGGAGATTCAATTTTGTTCAAATCATGACCCCCAGGGTATGGTAGGGCCACATTAGGGGATCAAAGTTTTACATTATGAATCTTTAAAAAATTTCTCAAGAACCACTGGGCCAGAAAAGCTTACATTTATATGAAAGCTTCCTGAGATATGGAAAGAGAGTACCAAAGATCTGACCTGTGACCCGGAAGAGGTTTACCAATATTGAGCGGAGGTATAAATGTCTAGGTGTTGTGTGATTGGCTAATATCAAGAATGAAATTATTTGGAATTGAAATAAATATTATCAAGGCTTAAATTAATTGTCGGGATAAAAATTTATTGCACAGAATCGAGAATGGAACGAGGAAATTGCCCTGGTAGGGGTGTGTTTAAAATGAAGGGTGTTTACTGCAGATCTCTGTGTGTTTTAAAAATGTACCAAAGCCATGGTATGGGACCCTATATATTTTTTGTCATTTTTTTTATTAGCACTTGGAATGAACTTTAAAATGTTGGTGGTCATTTGCTTCAAATCAATATAGTTAATTAGTGAGAGGGTCAAAGGTTAACATTGAGGCCTATGGGAAGGGTACTCTTTTCCCATATAGTGGAGATGCAAGTTTGTTCAATCATGACCTCGGTGGTAAGGTGGCCAATAAGGGGATTAAAGTTTAATCGTATTCTCAAAGAGCCATTGGACCAGAAGAAAACAATATTTCCTAAAGCTTCTGATAGGAAATGAACACATTTTGATCAGATATCAGAAACACCCCCCCCCCGATGGTTAGGGAGGGGGGGGGCATTCTCTTGCACAGAGTTTCGGTCTTTTCTCTCCCTACATCTCTGTCAACTCCCGTTTAAAAGATTTTGTAAAAACATTGAAGATTGAAAAACACTACTTGTGCGTGTTCGTTACTTGTAAATATTAAAAAAGAAAATAAAAAAAAATATTTGTTATATTGGCTTAAAACTTTTTTTAAAACGTTAACGCAAAATAGTTCTCTAACAAAGTTTAAAATTTTATAAAAACTATAAGACCAAAAATAACAAATAATTATTTGATTATTTTCTTTTTAAATTTTACAAAGTAAGGAACACTCATAAGTCGTGTTTTTTCCATTATTTCAATGGTTTACAAAATCTTGTAAAATGGGATTGGCAGAGATGTAAGGGAGAGAAAGACCGACAGCTCTGTGCAAGAGAATGGAGGGGGGGGGCGACATGGGGATAGTTTTGCATAAAATGTTCTTTTCCAAAACCACTTGGTCAATTTTAAGAAAACTTGGTACTAATCATCAGGGGATTCAAGTTCAAATGAAGGACCAGGCCCCCATCAAAGGGGAGATAATCACGACATTGCAAAAATACTATAGTAAAGTGACCCAGTCAATATTTCTTGAACAATTTAAGGTACAGCTTCCATTCAATATACAAATTTCTTATGGCAAGATTTTTTCAATTTGTAACATGGTATATGGCCATATGTGACATTTGGCTTTACCAGAACAGAAATGTGGTGTTGGTCATATAGGTGTTAAGGCATAGCTGTGTTTATGAATTTATTTTCAGTTATGTTATGATTCTTTTTGGCAACAATATGAGGTGAAAATATTCACAGGAATAAAGATTGATGACATTTTTACCACTGTTGAGCCAGGGCCAAGGTCACTCAGGTGAGTGATGTGGCCCATGGACCTCTTTTTAATGTTTAAAATCCTTAACTAAGTCATTTCTAATGCTCAGCAGAATGTCAGTTGTTGAGTTAACGTAAAGGAAACGACAGTGGACGATCTCGTTTAAGTCTTAAGGTAAATCCCATACCCATTTAATTCTAATTCTCCATAATATTTCAACCAATTTTGTATGTATTTTGTCCAAGGATGTATATTTAACTGAATTAATGAAAAATATGTCTCGTCGACATTGCCAGGGGTACAACTGCATTGCTAAAAAATAGAACATTATCGAGGTAAAAAAAGCTTAGGCGTTATCTCCATATAGAATGTTTTTGAAGCACTGAACTAATAATGGACAATGGAAATATGTTTCTTTTTGTATATAATTAAAACAATGAATATGTTCATTTTACTATTGTGCATGAACGAAATTTCCAACCCCACTGACCTATGCTGTTTGTTTCAAAGTGACGAAAAATGCACATAAAGCGAATCCAGATTATTGGCTTCAATATTCTATCCATACACCCGGAAAATTGTGTGCCCTTTCAAAGAACGCTTCAGAATTATCGACAGAATTTTTTAACATGTTTTTGACGACTAATAGACTTTCATGGAATCATTCGAAATAAAAAGAAGGTGGGGTACCAGATAATTTTGAAAGTACAATGGAACCCCGCTCTTATTCTATAAACCCCTTGAAAAAAACGCGTATTTAAAAAACTGTGTCTAATATTCCTATCTCTCGAAACCTATCTGATATATCATTTACATTACAAAATTATCATTTCAT
>CAJDSM010054878.1:0-12429 GCA_903981925.1 Ostrea lurida | reverse complement strand
AAATACTAGAATGTGTCAGAATGTGGGAATGTCGTCAGAATACTAGAAGTTTGTAAAACTCTAGAATGATGTTAAAATACCAGAATGTTGTCAGAATTTTAATGTTGTTAAAAAGCTAGGATGTTGTCAGAACGTTGTCATGATACTAGGAATGTCGCCAGAATATCAGAATGTTGTAAGAATACCTGAATATTATGCGACTAACTAGTGAATATTAATTGCTGCAGTTTACTGCCAATTTCATTCTTTTCTGCACATTTTAACGAAGCTCAATGGGACAGATGACTAACGTAAGTAAGTTATACAGAACTGATGTATAGCTTGTTTGCGTGTTCACCAGAACATCAGATTACTGAAGTAAAGAAATTGAGACTTTAGTTCAAACTTTGCAGTGATGATGTACGATGTTCTAATGCTAACATTAACGAATGATTGAACATCGTCATTACGACCAAGATAATTTATCGATGTTTTAAGTTTTAATTAACCTACGTTTTGTCACAACTGCAATAAAATACCTAGCCATTGGAGACTTTGCCTTTACAGTCGATAAATCTAATTTTTACAACTTTTGTATTCATATGCATTTATAAAGAAGTAGTTGTTCTTAAAATGGACCCAACCAGCATTGAATGTCAGCTACCGTACAAGTTACTGTGAAAAATGATTGATAGATGGAATGTCTCAAAACGCAAACAATAATGAAAGTGGAATAAAGGATAAAAGTGGATTATTTCAGCGTCGGTTATCTGTCAAAAATGTCAATATCCCTAGCTCAGCAAGTCTGGGACCCACTGGGGGTTTAGAGATGTATCACACTGGTCAATAGTTATAGTGCATGGTCACGTGGTGCCAGGTCTCCCAGAGTGTCCATTCTCTGTTCCTATCTATTGTCTTCATTCACAGAACGTGTCATCACAATGCCCAGGCTTTAAGGCACTTAAGAATGGGTTTATTAGCTGGCCATTTATCAAAATAATAAAATATATTAATTATACACACCTGACAGGTATGCTTCCCCTTGATATCGAGTACTGGCCTCCGTTGTCATCTTATTGATTGAATAGTACGAAGTTTCAGAATGTTATGAAAAACGAAATTCCTTTTGTGTGAGTTTCTATTTCATCTACCAGTACAATTCTTTCTGTGATGACGATGACGATGATAAGAATAACGATGATGATATTACATTGTAATAATTATAACGATAAAGAGGCTAATAATGATGACGATGTAAAAGAGAAGTGGGACTATTTGGGCGTGCAAGATGTCCATAATCTGTTGTGAAAGGGAAAACCAAAACAACTGAAAGAAGGACCCTGCAAGCCAGTAGAATTATTAGTACGCGATTTTTTTTAACGTTTAGCAATAAGATTAATATTTCGGCGAGAAAGCAATGACCTACAAATTCTTAAACGCAATTACTGAATACGAGAGTGAACAAAATAGGGTTTACTGGTTACAATGCTAATCAAGGCTACCGAGAATTTTGGCAAGCAAATATATTATATATGATCGTGTAAATGGACACCTTACATTACAATTAGCAAACCCAGTCACAAGAAATCATGAGCTCAAAAATAGAACAGCTTTTAAATTTAGTAGTAAACAATGAACACACGTCTACAAAATAAAGCCTTGCACAAGTCGGAATTGTATATTATTGTTGTTTCAAAACTAGATGAGTGCGCCACATCAACACGCACTAATTTAACCACCAGTAGACGAGTGTGCCACATCGACACGCCTATATGTAATCATCACTAGGCGAGTGCGCCACATCGACACCCCACATGTATCATCAATAGACGAGTACGCCACATCGACACGCCCACATGTAATCATCAACGCACATGACGACGAGTGTGCCACATCGACTCCGCTCACATGTAATCACCACCATGACGAGAGGCCACATTCGACACGGCCCACTGTAATCACCAACCAGAGGGAAACGCTAACATCGACACGCCACATGTAATCAACCACTAGATGAGTGCGCCACATCGACACGCCCACATGTAATCACCACTAGACGAGTGTGCCACATCGACACGCTCACATGTAATCACCACCAGACGAAGAGCGCCAAATCGGACACGCCCACTGTAATCACCACCAGAGGAGAACGCTACATCGACACGCCCACATGTAATCACCACTTGACGAGTCCGCCACATCGATACGCCCAACATGTAATCACCCCACTAACGAGGAGCCATCATCGACACGCACACATGTACCACCACCTAACACGAGAGCGCTACATCGACACGCCCACATGTAATCACCCACAGACAGAGCGCCACTCGATACGCCCACATGTAATCACCACTAAACGAGGAACGCCATATCGACAACGCCCACATGTAATCACCACCAGACGAGAGCGTCTACATCGACCACGCCCACATGTAATCACCACAGACGAGAGCGCTAACATCGACACGTCCCACATGTAATCACCACTTGAGCGAGTCCCGCACATCGATACGCCCACATGTACCACCACTAAACGAGTCCGCCACATCGCACGCACACATGTACACACAAGAGAGCGCCCACATCGACACGCCCACATGTAATCACCACTAGACGAGAGCGCCACATCGAAACGCACTAGTTTAACCACCACTAAAAGAACTCCTCTGGAATCTTAGCCGGATCCAAAGGCAATAATATACTCCAGTCTAAGACGCGACAGATCTAAACGCCATGAAATGAACAAATTTGAATCTACGGTGCATCAGGATACACGGATATGATTTTGATAGATAACTGCAAATGTTGTTATTTACACTAAAGACGCAATTACAAGATTTTTGTTTCAACCCCACACGTGCCATTTCCATTGTTGGTTAGTACATGTAGTATGTGTCACGTCCCGTCAAGGATTTTTTTACTCATATTGAGACAGCACCAGTTGTAAGGGAAATATCACGGTCAGGATCATAGCAGTGTGGGTTCTTTAAAGCCTGCCATGACACGGGACTTCCGGTTTTGGATGTCATATACGAAAGATCCTAGATTCCCACTTACTTATGCTTTCTCCTCCACGACACTTGATCCCTTCGTTTTTGTCGGAGGTCCGTGTTGCTCTACACTCGACTTTGTATATATGTTTTTTGGGATTATGATTACGTTTAACACATTGTAAACTTCGCCAATTTATATTCTAAATGTCGAGAACTTAGCGAAGGAGCAACATCACTAGTCTACCTATTTTGACGTCCGAGTAGTTGTACCGCGGAAATGACACTCACGACCCCCCGGTTTAGTCCGAGCGATTTGTGAAAAAATTGCTCAGGTGTTAAAAGCATGAAATTTTGCACATATTTTCTTTATGTCATACCAATAAATATTAGAAGTGGACCCAATCGAAAACTCAAAATGGCGGCTTTTGGCGGCCATTTTGAAATGAATAAGGAAAAAATTGATAATCAGGAAAAAATAAAAAATCAATGCTTTAACTAAAATTGATGAGACTTTGTAGATATATTACGTACAACTAGGTTTCTCATTAAAAATGTCCAAAAGGTATACAACAGGCGGCCATTTTGAATGGCGGCCATCTTGAAAGTCGATTTTTTTAATTTCTCTTTTACGGTACCTTAAAAGCAATAGTATCCATGCATCTAATGTTATGAGCATGCACCTAGGCCGTGCACAAAACCCGCGCACAGCTTGTGTTAGCCAGGTTAACGGGCGAGTAATTTCAATAGTCACTCGCGCCCAACTATTACACTTCCCCGTTTTCTCCGAAAGGATGGGGTCCAAAGCCTAAACTGGCTTGAACGGAAAAAAAGAGTGCCAGTGGCACTCCTTCGGGGTAAAAACAAGGTAGACAGGACCGAAGCCCGCCATAGAAAAGCAGCAGGGCACAAGTGTTCGCCTAGATAGGGTCGTCGTAGTCCGGATCGTGTCCAAAAGAAGTCCCGGGCGAAACGGCAATCTCCTCCATTCCGCCGCCACGTACGTCCAAAGGCACCGGAGGAACCCTGGTTGTCTGTGTACTCAACATCCCTAGCCCATTCACCATATGACCAGGCGGATATCCTCCGGGTTGTCCCTCTGTCTCCAGAGTCTGGATTTCCCAATCAACGCCCTGCAGTGTCAAGACCCATAAGGGTTCTCCTGGGTCCCACCTGCCAGGGAACAAACTTCCCTCTCAAGGAACATGGCGCTCAAACTTAACAGTAGCACCCATAACAAATCCTTCTTGCAACGTTGCAACTCGATCCAAGGGACTCCCCAGGCAGTTCCGAGAGGAATTCCCACTAGCATAGCAAGTGCGAGGCATCAGCAGAATCTCAGAGAACCTCCGAATGCTAGGTTCCACCATATAATCTGCCAACTCCCTATCGAAGTGGGTAGGGCATAAGGCTACGGAAATGGTGCGGACACATATCCTCTGATGCAACATCACCCCAGCCTCATCCTGGGATTCTGCTGTGCCAAAAGTCGTCTGTATCTTCTTTCCCCATGGAGAGAGTGCCATGCTTCAGGTCTAATTTCGCCTTACATCCTCGCAGGAAGTCTACACTAAGCAATATGGAGTCCTTCAAGGGAACCAAAAACAGGTCCAACTATTGGACATTCTTCCCCACTTGGATGGAGAATGGGCCCACAATTAATCCACTCAGTCCCCAGCACGCTCACTTCCACCCCATTGTCCACCGCGGCCTCTGCAGGTAGGTCCTGAACCCGTAATTGCACTGTATAATATATCTCGTTCAGGGCCTCACGTGGCCAGTGGGGATGCACTGATCGCCTTCCCCTTAAATCTCTATCTCTGGGGCATCCTCTCCGAGCCCATTCATCCCTGGTTTCTTGGGTCCATTCCCGATTCCCTGGGTGATCAAACTCCAGCTCAACACCCGGGCTGCTACCAGCCTACCACGATCCATATCCTTTCTACTGTCCTCGGAAAAAGTGGGTGCCTTAAAACGCACACGCCTGTACTTCCTCCGGCGCCCTGGTTTCACGTGTCCTGGGTGTCTGGTCTTGGGTTGTTGGACCATCTGCCTCTGCCCCTCCAGGAGACAATTCACAGTCTTCCTAAGGAGGAACACGCCAGTTGATTCTTGGCAGCGAGAAGGCTTCTCCTGACTAGTGGGCTCTGTAGGTATCAAACCTGTCATTAGCTCAAGACGATGGCATAGAACCACCCTTCAAATCAACCTTAAGGCTTTAGAGCGACACTAGGGCTGGAGGTCGTTCCTAGTGGAAGGTGCTCTCAGTTCCTTGTGCGCCTCCTGACTTATGGTGCCAGGATACTTCATACGGAAAATCCCAGCTTTACCGCACATAAAACGTCGGGGGAAGTCCGATCTGGAGCAAGGTGCCGATGGTAACATTTACTGTCCATTAGAGCAGCTTCAGTGTGCTGCACTCTATCCAACAGTTTTCTGAGAATGCTCCTGGAGCCCAGGTCTGGAGAAGGGACAACTCCTGCAAGAATGCCGGAAATACTGCATCCAATCAACAGAGGCTGTTTTGGGCTGTCCGTCCAGAGCGTATAAATGCTTGGGGATAATCATCAGGTAAAGTTGGGAATGCCCGAGTTGCCAAAGTGAGTATGTACTCTCTCCACTCTTTCAAAGTCTCCCTACTTGACTGGGTGGCCGACTGCAAGTTTGGCTGGTGAGTTTTGGACCCAAACCTCTCGTCGAATTTCCCAAGTATTTCTCCAAGACTGAGGTTGGGTGAGATCTCCAGTAGCAACGTGTAATAGACAATGGCAGTAAGAAGCAGAAGTGATATGTTGTTCATTTTCCGTCCACTGTTGAGTGCGGGTCGGCCTCACAAACTTCATCAAGAACGATTTCCAATTTGCCTTGCCATCATAATCCAGATCCTTGTACATGTATAGATCTAGCCTTACGCATCAGAGGAACATAGGCACTAACCGGTGGTGCTGTCTGTTTGGCTTACGTGTAGGGGGTAGCTGCTGCCCGAAAAAAAATGCTCAGGTGCTTCTGGGCCCTGGACCTAAAGACATCCCTGCGTACTCCTTCTTTTCCCTTTCGGGTCGGGTAGGCTGAGCGTAGTAATGTACTAGGACAGTTGGCGGTGACATCTGGTATCCGCTATATGGCACTGGGTAGAAACTGCTGTAGATATGCATGGTCTACTACATGCATATTCCTAAATGGGCGTCAAGAAATTAAATGCATGGTTCCGTAGAATGGAACCTTGGGCTCTATTTCCTAAACTCTTGAGAGGGGTCAGTTTACAAACCCAACCTAGGGGCATCAACTCCCAAACCATAAACAGGTGATGTCTCACTATGGGAGACATGAGATAAGATAAAACCTCCGAGGCACAAGGCATGGGGGTGTTCTAAACTCACCCCTATTCCAGGGTATTTAACATCCCCCACCTAAGAGTAAGTGAGGTCTCATTTGCCACCCGAAACACAAGTAGACTGATAACCGCCATCCCTGGTCCCCGCCCTAGTCGGTAGTGCTTGAGTGACCAATATCAATGATTAAATGCAATAATGGTTGTCGTGGAAAATGTAGATGCAGCACTAAGCTGTACAGCACTCTGCAATTGTGGTGGAAATGTGTGAGTATTGATGTCAAACTGACCTTATTGATCATTTCTTTTACACCTGTTTATGATGCAAATATCAACTGAGCATTTTTTTTTATCTATTAAGTTTTTTCTCTCTTAGATTTCAAGGATACCCAAGATATGGCCGCCATTGCATATTGGTTTTTTTTGTTTCTTCAAAATTGATGTGTTATGTGAAGATATCCATTGGATATTATTAAAAATACCAGTATTTACTTTCTTAACTAATAAAATCACTTTAAATCATCAAAATGTGACATTTTATCATTTTGGTATATATGGTGTTTTTTGGGTTTTTTTTCAAAATGGCCACCAAGCCCGCCATATTGGATTTTCGGTTTGGGTTCACTTCTGAAAATGTTTTTTTTAATGAACTAAGCTACCACCATGCCAAATTTCATGCCGCTTTTACCACCTTTGAGCAATTCTGCCAAAAATCTGCACAAATGCCTGGACTACTCTAACCACTGCGCTACGAGTGGTTATTTTCTTAGTTATTAATTAAATAAAGGAGTAATATTATTACCATCGCGTGACTGAAGCACTGTGTGTGTGATGTGGAAAGGAAATACATGTAGTCTAATTAAGGTGTTGCCATGGAAATACGCGTAATTAACATTTTTTTAAGGTGAAAGTATTTGTAGGAGTGATACTGTGTGACAATATTTCAATGTTTTGACATCTTTATATTTGATCAATCAGATACTGGGCCGCAGGGTCGCGATTCATCTTTAAAACTATGGAACTACACTTTGCTGAGATAATTCAAACTGTTACTGCAATATTTTGCTGAAGCAGTCGAGGGACTTGCAACCTTAATATAAAGTACGACTCTATAGGCCTAGTACTACCGTATTCACAAAAACAGCCAGCTCGTCTTTATAATAATGATACTAAGGAACATGTTAACAGATACTTGTAAGTTGAAACATATGTTCATATATTTGATTGCTAGTATAGTATACATTTCAAAACGATTTTATCACTTTCACATTTTTCTTTAAATTCAAAAGTTCCTTTATTTGGAAATCTGATCGTCTTGAAAAACTGAACCACCGATGATTTCTTTTGTAATTTTTTATCAAGCTTATGACCAGATGAAGTGATAGCATTACGTTCCACGTACCTCTAATTCACTCAGGATTTATTTTCGATTTACCAATTGACAGGTCGTTTATCACATGGCCGAGCTGATGGAATATGTGTAATTGTATACAAAATAGAAGACATTCTAAGTACCGTAGTATTGTATATTAATCAGGTGCGTTATGTGTCATGTCAATCTGGTATTATCCATTTGGGTAATACAAAATCAATAACTAATATTAAAAAAACAAACAAATAATAAGAAGAGTTTTAAAGGAGTTTTATCACGGATTCAATAAGGTTTGGATCCAGAGTATTTCATCCTTGTGCCTTATGCAGAAGAGACAGACCTAGATGCGTCTCACCTGCAATTTAAGGCACCAAGGGACGATGCTCAATGACACCCTGGGAATCCTTTAAAAATGATTAGCATGAAATGTATTATAAGGATATAATATGCTTGGGTCTGTATGTACAAGAAATATCAAACTTCTCATGGAAAAACAGAGAATAATGTCTGTCTGTGAACCTCGCAAACATCACAAATTTTACTAGCTCGCGAACTTTGCAGGAGAAAGCCGAAAATAATGCATATCTGCGTGTATATCCAGATTTTTACCATTCCACAAAGAACATCAAAAGATGATATTCTTGGGCAGAGCGGAGGTCATTTTACTTTCATTAGGTGTGCAAATCCCGGGAAATGCAAGGTGGAATAAATTGCAAGCTGAATATCATGGTCATTTGGATAGTTTATACCGACCTGAACAAAGGGGTTCTCTTTTGTGATTTCAGGTTTATAGATCTGACAGAAATGGGATGCATTTTAGTTTTATATTTCGCAAGTATGAGAGAGCACTAGGAATTCCCTTATATTGCAAAATAACCTCCCGCATACCATCCGGCAAAATTTCAATCCAAACATTAACGAAATATTTCCTGAATAATTAAGTCCGTGAAATGAGGGTTGGGGGAAATAAGTGATCATACCGTTAGTCGTGATTGATTGGAGTTTGCAATGTAGTGGTTTATACTATCGATTTTCAACTAATTTCAGATCAAGACATTCATGTTTTCACGACACACAAATAGACGTTGAGGGTTTGCATAATTACAAAGTTGCATGATCAAGGACAGTAACTTAATTTGAGGTTTAATCAAATGCAAAAAATGCAATAAGTGCTAATCTCTCTCTCTCTCTCTCTCTCTCGCTGTCTCTCTCTCTCTCTCTCTCGCTGTCTCTCTCTCTCTCTCTCTCGCTGTCTCTCTCTCTCTCTCTCTCGCTGTCTCTCTCTCTCTCTCTCTGAGATTAGAGCGTTTGCTTCGTAACCGGGAGGTCGTGAGTTAAGGGCTCCGAACATGACCCTAAAAACAGAGGTCCTGTGTCCCAACAGGCGTAAGCACGCTACAGTACCTTCACTGCTACAGCCAGCGCTAAGCATAGAAGTCTATTTGTGGTACTTCATCTACAATCAATACGAATATAAGAAATAAATCTTATATTTTTTCGGGCGATGCAGGTATCACCGAATTTTAGACGGTAAAACTCATCAAATGCGCGAAGCGCATTATAATTGATGAAAAATTTTACCGTCTAAAATCTCGGTGATAACCTGCATATCACCTAAAAAATATAAGATTTATTTCTTATCATTTAATTTTGTATTACAACAACAAAACAATGTCCATTAGACTTTACTTGTTGTTCAGGTACGTGATCGAAAAATCACCTCAATTCTTAAAAGGTGTTTTAACCAATGAGAATCAACGCTAGGTGATCACGTGAAATAAAATTAAATCTCGACGGAATGAAAAGCAACCAACCAACTAGAATATATACACACACACGTGAACGCTTACATGCATAGGAAAATGGAGATTATTTGTATATGAACTTCGCTAGAAAAAGGGTTTTTGGTCCACAATTTGTGGGGAGCGGACCGGGGGAGCGGAGTGGACCGAAAACCTTTGGCTAGAAAAGATGCTATATATCATTAAATGTAAATTATAATTAATTAGACCTCCACGAGCCAATATCCAATGTCAAAAACTGACGAAGGACAAGATCAAATGTCTCACCTACTAATTTGTAGAAACAGCAATGATTTTGATATCATAGAGGACATAGACGCTGCTATGCTCAGAGTTATGTCCCTTTGTTGTCATGTCTCCTCTAATGTTTAATGGTGAGTATCTAATAATTTTCTCTTTTTATCAAACGAATTTATTTCTAAACATTATTTCCATTGATCAGTAACAGAACTGTAACAATTCAATTGTCATGTCATGCGAAGAAAACTAGATGATATTCCAGTTAAAACGTTGCTTTGTTTGTTTATAAAATATCTCATTAAAAGGATGGAAGAATTCCCGGAGACGCCGCATTAAGAATGGCGGCGGGCGAGTTTTCAGTTTGTTCTCCGAAAAGCAGTGAGGACGTCCCTGACATTCGTGTTTTTTAATGCACAAAGAGTCACGTGACGCATTGTAATAGAAATGGTCCGATGAAATCAAATTGCGTATTTTCAAAAATCCCTCGAGTTTGGACAGTTCTTGTAAAGGATTCCTGTATAACATATCGCCATTAACAAAATGAAATTGGTCAAGTCTGAAATGTTGAAACCAGTTTTCCAAGAATTTTACATACATGCTAGTCTGAATAAAATCACGTGACATGTCAATAAATCCGGTGATATTATTCCAGAAGAAGGCTTCCGTAAAAGACAGGTCACTTTTATTCCTGTCGCACTGTGACGTGTAATCCAGCAGGGCTCGCAGTACTGGGTTTCGAACCACCACAATGAGACGAGCGGTCGGAATCTGATGAGCAATTCTCTGCGGCACGTCTCTGTGGACAAAGTAACCACGTGTCCTTTCGATGGTCATTTGGTTTTCTACAGAAACTGGCATTTGTCGCCTGAAAGAAAATTAACTTATTATTGTAATACATGTAGCTGCTGCATTGTCAGTGGCGGATTTAGAGGGGCGCACCCAGCGCGCGCCCCCTCTAAAAATTTTAAATTTAATCTTTTTTCTCCCACTGTCAGAAACAAAAATGACAAAATCCGTTGATTTATTGTTACTTTACTCTTAGAATTTGTGTTATTTTATCACCTCGTCAAAAATGAAAAAAAAAAAAATATTAAAAATGACTACATGGGAGACATACTTCAAGCCCTATAAAATCTGTAAAATTCGGCAGCTTCCGGAGGCTTTGTCCTGAACCCACTGGGGGCCTCAAGGCGGTTCCTAAACCCCTTGTTTAATAAAATTGCGCCCCCACTAACCTCAAATTCTGGACCCGCCCCTGATTGTGTCGAGTAATAATTTTCCATCTGATCAACAGACTTCTTAGGATCGTTTCGTATCTCTAATACATGTAATAGTATCCGTGCAAGCTGATTAAAATCAGTTCTTTGATCCGCTCACGCAAGTCGCTACACTAGTATAGTGATCTACGTGAGCGGATCAAAGGAGTTGATTTCAATTTGATTATATACGGCGTGGATCTTATAGAGGTCTGATTTTAATTAGAGTACAAAAACCCTTATATAACCCCAAAGACAAGTAAGTAAATGCAGTAATTGACCGATACAATAATACTCATATACCATATTTTGTATCCTAATTTTAAAAATACATCTTATTTGATAAATTTGGTTGTGGTTTTATTCATTCTATGGAAAAAGCTATTTGCTTTCGTAGGAGAAAACTAAGATGTACACGCTGCGAAACTTCCTACTAAATAATAAATTTAAACTCAAAATTTGGCATAAAGTTTTGTCACTTTTTTCTCACCAACACGAAAATGACGAATGCATTTGAATTGCAGCTGATAAGATTTGATGCGATTCCGTGAATTCTGAAGAAAGCAGCGCTTTATTCCTAAAAATACAAATGAGGAGTTCGGGGCGTCGTGACTGTAATTTATCAGTTGGAATAGACCTACAGCTTTAGAAAGAAGTGATTCGATACACAACCCAGGACAGTGCTAGCTTGTCAGATATTGAAGTTTTGTGTTATTTGCTCCCGAATACACAGAGAATATTACGTGCCAACATACATATATGATTATAAAAATACTGTGTATATAGATATTAATGTAATTTTAACTGACATTTAACTGTCGTGACTGTAATTTATCAGTTGAAATAGACTTATGTACAGCTTTAGAACACAAGATACACGCATATAGAACACAAGGCAGGGCTAGCTTGTCAGATATTGAAGTTTTGTACATATATTATTTGCTCCCGAATACAAAAAAAAAAATACAAAAAAAATAAAAAACTCACCCCCATATTATATTAATAAAACTCATTACCAAAATCCGCTTTCTTCATTGTTTAAAAAAAGGTGTATCATATTTAAAGAGGTTGGCACCTGAGATTTGGAGTGATGTCAATTGTTTTGATTTCTACATTGAAGGAGAGTAGGGAAATTAAAAAAATAAATAATCAAATGGGGTTAAGAGCTTGTTATTGAGCTAGTGTTCTAAACACGACCTTTTTGCACTTAAAATTTACTCAATATTTATTCATTTAAAGGTACATTTACGTACTCGTGAGTATCTCCCCTCCAACTATAGTTAATGTATCTATGATGTCGTTATATAATTTTTGTAGCAGAAATTATTTGATTTCATCCCGAAAGATTTGTCTTTCGGTGTCAACAAAAATAAACAACACAAATCTAAAATAGATGTATAATCATGTCTTCTTACAAAAGAAGGTTTATACTTTTAATAGAAACAGATATAATGAC
>CAJDSM010054872.1:408-13077 GCA_903981925.1 Ostrea lurida | reverse complement strand
AATATAGTGGTTTGAAAATCTCGTGTGTATTCATGTGCCTTTCTGTTCGTTTTTTATTTTTTTTTTCGTTTCGGGCGAAGAAAATACATATATGAGTTTCTTACAAAACAATACAAAGATAGAAGATTACACAAATATGATAGCTAAGTAAAAAAATCTAAACTATATTCAATCTAGAAAGGACGAGGGGAAAGATATACATGATGCTGTTTAGACGTTTGACTGGAGATCGACAAGGGGAATGACTATCTCCAATTTTGTTCTTATTATATATTATTGTTTTAAGTTGGTTATTTTTTAATAGAACAGAGCACTAAATATACTGATGGCTAATTTTTATTTTAGACATTGGTTTGATTTCCGGTTTGTGAATGCATCCTGGCAATCCCTCTATTACGGATTTTGTATGATTTCCGGTTTGTGGATGTTTCCTGGCAATCCCTCTGTTTCGAATTTTGTATGATTTCTGAACTGTGAATGCTTCCTGGCAATTCCTCTGTTTCGGATTTTTATGATTTCCGGTTTGTGAATGCTTCCTGGCAATCCCTCTGTTTCGGATTTTTATGATTTTAGGTTTGTGAATGCTTCCTGGTAATCCCTCTGTTTCGGATTTTGATTTTCATTATCTACAGCTGATTAACGTTCACAGAAATATATTGTATTTGAAATAAATACCCGGTTTTTGGTGTGCATAAGTGTCCGTGTTATTCATGTAAATAACCTGTCATGGGTAAAATGTTGTCTGCCATGTTTTTGTATCATTTTGGCAGTTCTTGCATACTGATTTTGGCCCGGATTATTCCGCTTTTAGCGTCACGGCGGGTGTGACCGGTCAACAGGGGTGTTTTTTTCCTCCTCCGGGGAACAATGCTTACACCCCCTTTATTGTATACTCTATAATAGAGATTATGAAATGGATCTAATGATCTTCCATATGTATATACTTTGACGTACGTGAGTGTAAGCGGTGCTTGTTTTATCGCGCTGTCTGTGTATTTAACTGGTTCCATAACCCATGAACTTACATCACTCCTTAAATATAAGCCCAAGACAAAAAACGATGAAAAATACATCCCGCTAAATACAATAACATTAAAAAATATCAAATGGATGTATAATTACGTTTGCATATCAAAGAACTATGCTATATCTCATGCCATTTTCTTCTATTAACTATAACCTAACATCTAACCTAAAACTGACCTGAATCTAAACAAAATCTAGCTTAGATCTTAACCTAAATCTAACCTAAAATCTGACCTAATCTAAACAAAATCTAGCCTAGATCTAACTTAAAAATCTAATAAAAAAATCTAACCTAAAGTACAAGTATAACAAATTACTGCTGACAGAAGGCGCTTTATGGGTACCTGTCGGGCATTTTGCTTTTATTATTATGTACTATATCGTGTGATTATTGATAACACAAAAAAGAGAGACGAAAACTAAAAAAATCATAAACTGTATATTTAGTTATTTTTGTTGTTATTTGTTCATCTTGTTAAACCAGAATTTACCTTTTCGCCTTTGAGAGTCGGGGAGTCGTGCGTTCGAGTCCCATGCTCGGCACCCGGCCGCGTCGAAGATCTAAGACGTGTAAAATAGGTAGTGATTGCTCTTCGCCAAGAGCTCGCATTAGAAGTGAGGAATCACGGGTCTTTTCAGATATGACGCTTAAAAAACGAGGATCCCGTGTCGCAGCAGGTGTGGCAAGAAAAGAACCCTCATTGCTAAAAGCCTAAGTGGTTAAGCATTTAAGTCTAAATTTGTAGCCCTTCACCAGCAATGGTGAGACGTCTCAATATGAGTGAAATAATATTACTCAACGGAACGAAAAACTTCAAATAATCAATCATTAATCAAACTGCACGTATTGTAGCGCAGCCTGTAAGGTTGAAAATGTATGCGATGACGAATCAATAAATATTTCAGTAAAATAAAAATACGGAGAGAGAGAGAGAGAGAGAGAGAAGAGAGAGAGAGAGAGAGAGAGAGAGAGAGAGAGAAGAGGAGAAGAGAGAGAGAGATGTAGAGAGATTTTATTTAACCTGCATTTTCAATCATGACAAGGTTGTGTTAAATCAAATGCAAAATGCCAAATTTATCACACTATCTACTCATGTGATTGTTTTGGTTTTTTTTTTAATTTTCTCCACCAAAAAGTAAAATGTAAATGGGAACAAAAAAAATTTTCTAAGGGGGGAAATTGAGACCAAAGTTTGTACGTATTCCCCCCAAACGGAGAGGGGTTAGCATACCCCGAAATGGCTAAAAAAAAAAAGCATGTTTGTTAAAAATGCACAACCGAGGGTGGTTTAGGTGGCGGACACCCCCGTCATTCCTCTTTAGATCCGCCGATATAAAGCGGGATATAAAGTTAGAACAGAATTCAGTTTCTAACACGAAATGAGAAAGTCTCCAAACTTCAAACGAAAAAACCAGAAATTCAGACAAGTGAAGAGTCGGAGTAGTGTGACCTGAAGCCATTTATCATCTCGTATCAGTCTCGTCTTTGATCCGAATTCTCGCTTTCGGTCATAAATCTGTCACTTCCGTGTTAATCGCCGCGTCACCACAAAGGGCAGGTAACTCAGCTGTCAGGCGGAGTGATCGCACAGTGGAGATAGAGCCACGAGAACACGTGATCAACCGTGTGCAAATATTCAAAAGATTGACAAAGCATCTTTCTCAAGCAGAAAATAGATAAAAGAAAATGATAATTGATATTTCTTTAGAAATCTGATTTTAACAACGATTTTTCGAGATGCACTTTTACTTTAGTTTATTTAGATATTCATTGCTTCATTGGTTTTTTTTTAAATTTTTATTTATTTATTTATTATTTTTTTTTTGTATTTCGAATGACTGCATTACCTGATCAATACATGAGGCTCACATTGGGTGTGACCACTCAGCGGGGGATGCTTACTCTTCCTAAGCACCTGATCACATCTCACCTTAATCTTACAATCTGAATAGGATTAAGGAGATTAATAACCATTCATTATCGTCATCATTTTGAGGGAGAGCTGCACGTGACGATACATTTCAAACAAAAACAAACGAAATCATAAAAGTTTGATTTTTATTTATTAAACAGAGTACATGTACTAGTATACCCTAAAATCTTGAAAATAAACCAGATTTGATAATAAGCCAGTATTGAAAAAAAAGCCTCCAGTTTCCTGCACCACTGAATTTTTGAAAATAAGCCCTATTTGAAAGTTAGCCGTTTAAGAGATTCAGCATATAAATTGGCGAAGTAAACAATGTGTCAAACGTAATCATAGTCCCCCAAAACATATATACAAAATCGAGTGTAGGGCAACACGGACCTCCGACAAAAGCGAAGGCAGGATCAGGTGCCATGGAGGAGTAAGCATCCTCTGCTGACCGGTTACACCTGCCGTGTGCCCGTAGTCGAAACAAAGTAAACGGGTTTTCCCGTCGTCAAATAGTGATAATTTGTAATCGATTAAGTTGATAATTTGTAACTCGCAAACAAGGTCATTATAGCGACCGTAGAATATTTGCGTAAAGGATTAATTTTAAAACGAGATTCGTTATACCTTTTTGGTTATTAGTTCATGGGCCCTCGCTAAAAAGTATCCATACGCGGAAGAGATAGCCACCTCAATGCCTCCTTGCTCACACCACATCCCGGTACCGTTACTCTTAAATATACACACACTCTAGAGAGACAAATCACCCTCACTAATACAATAGAAATTGTACGCAATCAGTAAATGTGTCAAAAATACCTGTTGTTGTGGTTTCTGGTATGTTGGTTGTAGTGACCGTTCCTGAAAACTGTGGTTCACAATGGTCACCTGGGAGCTGGACACAGTAACTTAGCTAAGCCAGCAGCAAGGGGGCAGGAGTGGAAATAGCGGTCAGTAAAGTAGTTAATAAATTATATCAATCTTATAACACCATTTTATCAATACCATGAATACAATACTGTAGCACACGCTCACTAAAGTGTACTCCCCTGCTCCTGTAGTGTAAAAATCATCAGATCAAAATTTTAAATAGGAGTGACAATGCATCACATAATAAAGAATCCTGAAGTCATAAGAAATTCTTCTGCATGGTTTTACGAAGTAGCAGATGAGAGTTGGGACCCCCCCCATTCCCCCCCCCTCCCCTACCCCGGGATTATTATACAATATATAAACAATTAAAGTCATGTTTTACTATGGCACCTTCAAATCATTCGGATCAAAATTTTGAAAATAGGAGGGGCCATGAACGAAAGGAATCCTGAAAAGTTATCAGAGAATCTATTGATGGTTTGAGCTAGTAGCAGATGAGGCGAACAGAAAATAACGGGAAGGACAAACCACAAGGAATCACTATAATTTCCACTTAGCATAAACAATATCAATAAGACAAAGTAAATCCAACAGCTAAAAATCCCCTATCTTCAATTGAGACTTATCAAGAGATGTCATTATTAAAACAAATTAATATGCACCATTAAGTGCATGTTCCTTGTTACAGTTTAATGAAGTCTAACGTATTTCACTGAACCGCACTTACTCTCTCTTGGTTCTGTCCTTAACAGTCCTACCACTCAATGCTACAACAAAGTCAAATGGGTATTGCTTAAATGTAGAATGAAAGCCAGAAATAATATGTATACAATATAGAAGGAGGTGAAGCATTTGTTTATCAAATCAAAAAGCACGTATGAACAGAGAAGCAATGTCAACGAACAAATAAGCCGATCATAGTGGCCCAGACAGGTGAGCTAGAAAAAGGGAGGAGACTGAGGAAATACCAAAAACCCTAACACCACTTTATACTAAAAATAAAAAGCCCCAGTATTCGTTTTCTTTTGTTTTTAAACTCCATTGTAACAGTAAGTAGCCTTTGGGCATCATCAGGATCTTCTCTATATGTATGACCATCATGTTACAACAATTATTAACAAGCATTCTGAGAGTACGCGCTATTAGCCAATACATATCCCTACCAAGTAAAACATTAAAGCACAGGTTCGCCATTTGAGCTCGCCATTTTGCCGCCATTAGCGAAGATAATAATACATTCAAACAGTGGCTCGATGAAAAAATATTCTTAAGGCGAAAAAAAAATCGTAAACTAGTATGCAGAACAATATTGATCTGTTGTGTCAGTTGTAACTGTGTAGGCTTTTGCACTCAGGCAACTTGTCGTGTGTTTCGAATCGGTCAGCACACAGATTCGCAGGAACTGAAGTTATCCGTCAGGATATGGGGGTTACAGAAAAGCAATTAAGGCTAATAGGGGGGCAGTACAGACAAGGAAAGGCGCACCCGTAGGTGACGTCCAGATGGGGATAAGGCTGACGTGTGAGAAGGGGGCAATGGAATTACACCAATGGAGACGCAATAGTGAAGCACGGTCAAGAGACATCCAAAGCGAAGGTGTGAAAGGAAGCAAATGGCTGAGAACAAGAAGGCCACGCAGGGATTAGGCCACAGCGCAAAGGCGGGTTGGAATCAATGGCGGTTGCAAAGAAGAATGCGATTAGGCTACAGGGAACCATGCTTGCGGGGATGAGGGCAAAAGGGGCGAAACGGTACTGTAAAGATGACTGTGGGAAAAGGCTGCAAAGCACTGGCTCCCACAAGCCCGGCGTAGGGTGCATGAACGGATTGCACAAGGCGGTGAGGGAAATTAAGAGCAGGTGGGCAAGAGGTGTCCAGCAAAGTCAGCGGAGAGGGAGCGGGGTGAACCACTGCACATCATACAGTCAAGTCGGAGGACAAGAAGAGGACCCAGTGAGGGAAGAGTGCTGACGTGAAGCAGGCGCGCGCGTGTTTCCGCCCCGCCGTGGGGAGGTGGAGAGAGAAGTTCATGGCGAAGGCAGATACAGTGACAACTGTAAAGGGGTCGCGGCAAGAGCAAGACCATACGGTGGGAAGGCAGGAGGGAAGTGCCACCATAATAAAAATCGAACGCGACCGGGGAGTTAGGACCGGCAACACGCGAATGGGGCAAGCCGTAAGGTCTATCACTGGAAACAGACTCAGAAACGAGGCGGGAAGCAAGGACGGGGCAAATGCTGTAACACAAATGGTCCAGATGGACAGGTGGAAGCAGGGTGTTCCCCCCAGACATATCATTCAAGTACGTCCTGTATTCCTATTTAGTTTCAAAGAGGCAGAAGAGACGACATGTAGAAAGAACGGAAGTCTATGTGAGGGGTAGTAGGGAGAAACGTATGCCAATGGGACGTGCAATCAGGCGCATCCTGGGGCTGGGATCTTGTGGGGCATTCACTTATGCACGGTAATCCTGCAATGGGCTGACTCAACACTGAATTTAGTGTGTGCGAAAAATTACTCGGTTTGTAATTAAAAGAAAGAATCAATCTCAAGATAATCCGTATAGGCAGAGAGGATTGGATTGGGTTAAGGGGAAACGAGGGACCAAATTGTTTTTTTTCTTTATGCCGCGTCAAGTATTCAGAGTGTTGAGAGAGCCAAAAAGTGGTCGTTCGTGATGGAATTAAAAATAAGTTCCATTGCCAATAGGAGAGGGCGCAATTCACGTTAGCCCAATAGACACGTACAATCTAAGCCAATGGATATTGCATAAATATTATTATAAGAGAGCGAGTCTTGAAGAATTTTTTTTGCATAGCACCAATCACCAATATGATCATTAAATTTCATGTTGTGTTGATGGGATTCACACACACATTTTAATCTATACAAAAATTCTAGACATTAAGATTAACATGAATAGTTTCGTTCAACATTTAAAATATGATAGATATACCTTGTAAACCCACGACTATCCAATTAGGATGTTCTAAAATATTATAAATGTAAAGGCCAAGGTGGATAACGAACGAGTGATCTCAGAATCTCCGCTATGAGGTCCTGTCAAATGTGAGAATCGAAAAGAAAACAAGGAGTTGGGCATCACGACCCCTGACACAACCAAGAAGTGGATTCAGGACCAAAGTCGCCTAGGAGAAGTAGCCTCCCCCTGTTTGAGACCGGTCACACCCCTAGCCGTTGAGCCCGCATAGTCTTTGATCGGTAATATAATGAACAGTGTCCGTAGTTCAGATCAATGTGTGTTGGAAATGGCTTAAGAATTTCGACCCTTGATAAGCGATAACTTCCTAAAAGAAAATATCCAAAAGAAGATACCCGAATAGACGTTTATCATAATTTAGGGTTTTAGATGATTTGTGTGATCTTCTTGGTAAAATGAAGGTTACGTAGGATATAGTGATTCTTGCATGACAAAGCAAATAGGAAGGCCCCAAAGGAAGAAAAATTATGTACTCAATGAGTTAGGTGATATTTGGTAAACTAATTGCTATAACGGCACCACTGAAATTTTACGAAGATTGCTGCAGCTTTAAACAGTGGACTGGTTGAACCCTGCAAGACCGACGTGGTCATCGGAGTTTACACGTGTATAAGCTCTGATTTTGATAATTAAGTAGGCAAACAACCCTCTCCCACTATTAATTGTTTGATAATAAATTAAGTCCGATTCTTAAAATAAGAACCGCAATTTTCCTACCAAATCTCAACAGAAAGCCTCAGCTTATATTCCGTTTGTTAGGTAATAGATAGGTCAATATGGTGACTGATATTGTTTCCTACTCTTTGTAGGACGTATATTCTCGATATTCATACGGGTAATTCCCCGGTGTTTACTTGTTATGTCGCGAGAACTACGGTGCACCGCAGCGGGTGGGTGGACCAGGTCAGCAGGGATGGCTTCACTGGCTTCCACATGGCACCTGATGCCTAACAGTATCCACTTTGGTCGAGAGGGTCCCGTGATGCCTGCCCTCACAAACTCGCATTTGTTATATGTTTGTTTGGAATTATAGATTACGTTTACACGATTGATTACCTATCGCCTATTGTTAGTGATATAGGCAAACTGCCTTGACAGATGGAAATCAACTTGTCACTTCAAATAAATACCATTTCACTTTTTTCTAAGCAAAAATGGTTTTTATTCATCAATATTGGTAACTATGTAGCTGTGTTGTACATGGTCTTTAAAGGTGGGGTTACATTTGTTTACCTTGTCAAAATTAACTGCTTCTCGTGCCAGCAAATTTAGTATCCTTCGGGATTATATTTACGTTGCCACGCGTCTTGAAAAAGTTCCGATTTATTACATTCCAGATTGTGGACCAGTTTCTATATTATAGAATTAAAAAACAATTCTTTTTTAAGAATTATCGATGTGTAAAACTCTGGGAACATTTTACCTCCACAAACACTGAATAAAGAACAGTACAGCGCAAAAGCAGACTTTTAATGAGGGTCTCTTAAGTTCGGGTGAGTAAAATTGATCCCAAACGAGTTAACTTACAACCGGATAATCTTGTCTTAATAAATTCAACAATGTTGCTACATTCTATATAGATTCCAACTTCGTGTCACATTGAAAAATTAGGTATTAATATGCATTTGAATGAGTTTACCGGTTACGTACGTTGTCCTTATGTTTTCCTTGCGCATATTGTACGTCACTGCGGTTTTCGATTTATTGAATGTATAAATCGTCGTTTCTTATGCACTTTATCAATCCAAGAGGAACAACGATCCGGATAAGAGACATGGAAATATAAAAGCGAATAACTCACTTATCTTGAAAGGCGTACATTATAATGGAAATAGTAAGTAAAAAGTCCTCACTATTTGAGGAGAAGACTAGCGACAACGTTTACAAAATTAACATATTCTCCTAACAGGCTTCGGGATAATTCATTCGAGACATATTTGCTCACTAAAATCTCTGTCTGTTGGATTTTATTTATTAAGTGTGGTACAAAACATACATGGATATCAGATGTCCATTTGAGTTAGCTTTGAAAAGAAAAGGTTGAGAGAGGAGTAAACTATAAGTATTTCTATCTATTTTTATGAGAAAATATACCCCCCTTCCTCACTATTTGAATGTAGGATAAGAAGCATGACGATAGTTTAGGCATCTCGTGCAAACAAAAGTTCAAAACACGTATTTGAACGCTAAGAGATTAAACCTTTTTTTTTTTAAAGATCAGCCTACCTTAAAACATTATTTGATTACTGCAAATATTCTCAAAGCGTTATGGTTTTAATTCGGAGCGGTCACTTGTTCTAGATATCTGTAATAATAGATAAATAGGTCTTTGATAAACTTTCATTGGAAGTTTCTAGAATGTGGGATAGGATGTTTTATTTTGTGTATATGTTTAAGGTACAAGACCACGATGTAAATGTTGAACTAGATTGTGCAAAGTTCCTGTATATAAATGATAGAGTTATCTCATTAACTATGGATAAAAATTGTCAATCTGAAATATGGGAAAAATCAAGACTTCATCTCGGATGTCCGCGCCCTAGTCAATTCTTATAACGCGTAATTATACGGACGCAGCGGAGTCCAAGAGAGTCCACTTTCATTTATTTTTATGCTCTGTACATTCACATACACTGTAAAATAAACATGTAGGCTTATTATTCGTAGTTAGAATTTTTTTAAGGAGATCGCTACATCGCTCATAGTTATGGCTGATTCCCTGTTCTCTTACGAACAACATGGATTGAAAATACAGCTATGCGGGTTAAATATGGTGACCATTCAATTTCAAAAATTTAAAATGCCTAGCTAGAAGTAGCTCACAAAGTAAAGTTAGAACGTTGCTTCTGAAAGACTGCAGATATCGCTTGGGGGTGGTTGATTCCCATGAAGGGGTGGGTTTATGATAATTGTCAAATATCTTTTCCTGAAACTGTCATTTTATTATACAAAACAGAATGAATGGGAATTTGTATTTTATTTCAGGAACAAATATTGTTTACTATCCTTATCTCATGGCCACGTTCAAATGCATTCCACCTAAAAGAAAGCTTATCATTCTGTCAACGATTTCATTTATGCGATGTAAGGCTGCATTTGTGTACGTATAGAGTTAAATCACACATTCCGCATATGTGGTTTCAGAAGGGTGTACAATTTTTAGGCAACTTTTGTCCTTCTGTTATGTTTATGTATGTTAATTTTTAAAAGTGTCCCAAAATGTGGTTCGCCGAAGGATATGCTATAGTTTTCAACAATTAGACTGATTAAAAATTCTAAACCTCGGAGTTTCAATTAGTAAATCTATTTAAATCAAGGTAGTTCGACGAGTGGTACTATGATATGTCAAATGAGCTACCGTGGTCTTCGCTAAGCTCAGAGGCGTAGGACTATTTGAAAGTCGGGGGGGGCAAACTTAAAAAAAAACTCACGCAAAGTGGGAGAGGGCAAACTGCAAATTATTTGACAGCAAAAAAAAAAAAAAAAAGGCCTTTGGATGACCACTAACGGAGTGGGGGGGCTTAAACCATCTATTTTATTACTTGAGTAAGTGGGGGGCAGCATCCACTTCAAAATTATCTCGACAAGCAAAGAAAAAAAAAAAAAATGTAAAAAAAAAAAAAAGGTATTTGTGAAGGCCACCTAAATAAAGTGGGGGGGGAGACCAAACTCTATTCTGACTTCTCCTGTGGCCAAAGAGACTTGGGGGGGGCAAACTTCAAATATCTGAACAAGCACAAAAAAAAAAAAAAAAAAAAAAAAGGTATGCTAACACTAAGTGGGGGGGGGTGTGGGGGGTGGATGGGAATAGGCAAACACTCTCTATTATTTAACTGGACTTAAGTGGGGGGGGCGGGGCAGGACTGTCTAAATTGATGTGTATTTTTTGGCAGAAAAAGAATGTACCTGTCGAGAAAAAGTGGGGGGGCCAAAAGTCTTACTCTTTTTTTCTGCCCCCCAAGCTTTTGTGAAAGTGAGAGGGGGGGGCATGTGCCCTCGAGTGGCCCCGGGCTCATTCGCCAATGTAGTGATTTTGTGGAGAGACAGGTAATGTAGATATAACTATAAAAAAAAAAGGCGGCACCTGCCGTTCAACTTAATTTCACATGGACAACATTATTTAAGATCGTCACATTTAGTTTCAAATTATGTGGCTGAATATCTTGATATTTAGGGTTATTCCCAGGAAATGTGTCTCAATTGTACATTATTGGTTCTGTCCTGTGTGATTGAACTTGCGTATTAATACAATTCGTTCATTAAAGTAGTTCCGATGGGCCATAGATAATGCTTTTCCTTTTACTTGTGTCCAAGTTTAACACAACACAATAACTGTATATTGACTTTATAACCACCAGTGGATAACACTTACGGGTATGTTCAAAGGCCCAGGAATGATATCGCGAGTTACTAAAGTCGGATGTGTTTGTTGTAGTTTGCCATGAATAATGAAACACCATCGATGATTGTATTAATGCGAGTTAGAGAGGGGAGGACACGTGTTTGAACTAAAAGATTGTTTCAAATTGACTGCCAATTTTAATGGTTTATAATGCTTGACTAAGGTATTTCTAATGGTCAGGAAAAATTGTAACTTCATCTGTTGACATCCAAGTGAGACTACAAGCATTTACATTCTTTGTTATGTAAAAAGGCCCGAGCCATGATTTGCTTACTATATATTGGATATGGTACTAAACGTTTATTAAAGGAGATCTTTCAAAATTAGGAAGTTCATCTCTGAACACAATTAATCAGGTCTAGTGTTTCTCAATCTCATTTTGATTTAACACATTGAGATTTTCTTACGGAAGCAATCTTTTTTGTGAATAAACAAGGCTTCGAACTTATTATTACATAGCAAGATTTGTGAGCGCTGTATCTACTTGTAATCAACAAATGACTTTCAAATTTTTGCCTGGAACACTGAAAATCAACTATTGATTTAAAGGATTTTTAACATTCTCAAGACGAATTGCATTTCGTAGTAATTTTGAACATTTTTAGTTCAAAGACTTGTTCTCATGCGGTAACTAGAAAACGTGATAACAACCAGGTTACGTAAAATATTTATTTTTCTCTCTCTCTCTCTTTCTCTCTCACTCTATTATGCATGTTTAACATTTCTTCGATAGATAATACATATACGGTGCTATTAAAAGAAGGATATTTCTGAGCGTACAATAATTCTATATCTGTCTAGTGGTGTATCTGGATACACCGCGACAGCGATTTGTTTTACTTGTGGTACAACTACGTGACGACCAGGCTAGAAATACACTAAATAAAGAAGTAGTACAAAATGGAGTCTGAATATGCCGTGCTAATCCGAATCTACAATCTATTCTCAGAAAATTTCTACAACTGATCATTTTTTGTTAAAACTAAAACAATCTTTAATTATCATCGAAAGTCTCATTCACTGACCAGCGTCAACTCTTGTAAGAGGAACGAGATAAAGTTATATAGTGACAAGAGTCGATCACATGATCATATAAAATCGACCACTAAGCTTGGCCATGTTTCTTTCTTGTGATTTGGAATTCACTTAGCGGTTATATGTGATATTTTTCGGTGTCTATCCAGTCACCGGTATTCTGTAGATCTATCGAACTATCACGCACCCTGCGGCGTGATTCAGAACAGCGGTGTAACATAACAGCATGGAGGAAAAAAAATAGATACCCAAGTAACTATTCCAAAAATAGATACTTAAGGACGTAACAATTCTAAAAATAGACGACACCTACGTAACTATTCGGTGTTACTCTGCAGATCTCACTTTTGGCAATTTGCTGGTTTAAAAGTAAGCTAATAATCTTAGCGGACTAAATTTCGGTGACAAGGAAGTAT
>CAJDSM010054871.1:542-13077 GCA_903981925.1 Ostrea lurida | reverse complement strand
ATCAAACCTTTTAACAAATGTTCCGCACTTAAGAGTGAACTCGATTTCAAGGTCAAAAGTCAGGTCACTTTGGATATTGACTAAATTTCATGGAGGACACACATCATATAAACATTGAAATCTTCAACAAAATGTGCGCATGGAAAGAGGTTGGACACTATTGATTTCAAGGTAAGGTCAATACTATTGACTATATATTCTTTGAAAAGATAAAGACACATCATTCTTCAGAGAAATCATCAAACTTTTCATCAAATGTTGCTCCATAGTGAGAGGATGAACGCATGTTTAAGGTTAAAGTCAAGGTGACTTGACTTTCATTCTTGTAACAAGATAGTTGACACAGACATTCATCAGAGAATCATCAAACTTCCACAAATGTTACCATGGAAGAGGATGAACCCTATTGATTTTCAACGTAAAGGTCAAGGCCACTTTTGACTATTGCCAAAATCCTTTTGAATAAGATAGCAAAACAGCATTATCAGAGAATCATCAAACCTTTCGCACAACGCTCTTCCGCTGGGCTCACAATGCAGTATTCACAGGGGATGGTTGAAAGGTGCCCACGGAAGATAGGATCCTTGGTAGTAACATCGGCTGGTGTCAGTTGCCAACGGAAGTAGATCCTTGAAAAATAACTAATCCAAAAACCAAACAACGCAAACCAATTCATCCGACTTGTAAGAGACAAATGGTAGTGGTGAGTTCCTGTGGAGTTCCTTATCTTGTTGGAAGGATAGCTATATATACATGTATTGTGCTTATTATCTTATATCAACTCTCGATTATCAGTAGTTTAGTCACAGTAGACTGGTCAGCTGTCTTCTTGTGTCTAATGGCCTTTTCGGACAGAGCGTTGATTATATTAATTAGAATTCTACCTGTGTCACACATTAATTACAGAGACATCACAAGGAGGCTGCTTAGGCGGGCCAATTAGGCCAATGAGTCGAAGCTGTGAATGGTCTGTAGGGTATCAATATCTACAGGGACAAGCGTATCGAATTTTTCAAACGTCACTTCCTCAGACCTTTGACTTTATCATATGAAGTACGTTTGTATCTCTTTTGTGATTAGATTTGCTTTTGAAATATTTCTCCGTACATGATCATTGTGATGATTTTTATATAAATAAGTTAGCATCGTGTACTCAATAGCTCTGATCTTCGAAGTTTTTTGGCCCCAATCTTTTGGCACTACATTGATCACTTTTATAAAGTTTTACTTTCATGTTTGAATTTCCAACATTTCGGTTTGAGCATCACTGAACAGACATAATTTGTCGAATGCGCATCTGGTGCATAAATATTGGTACCGTATATGATTATACGTGATCATAATTCCAAACAAACATATTGGGGGTGGATTTAAATATGGCACTTTGATCAGACACGTGCATGTAGCAATGACGTGTTTTTATATGCTTGTTCTTTGTTATCTGCAAACAATGTGCGAGGGAAATGTGTAGTTTTGAAAATTTGAATTGTAGCATTTGATATATTACAAATTATCACTAAGTCATATGTTGATTATTTGTTTTATACCTCTTGTTAGACTGTCATTTTCGTACTAGATTTGAGACGGGTACCCGTTTACTTTGTTTCGACTAGGGCTCACGGCGGTGTGACAGTCAGCAGGAGGAAGCTTATCTCCAATAGCACTGATCCTCCTTTGCTTTCTTCGGAGGTCCGTGTTGCCCTACACTCGATTTGTATTATGTTTTTGGACTATATTTGCGTTTAACACATTGTTTACTTCGCCATTTTATAATACATGTATATGCAGAATAGTAAGTCTCTCATGAATTTTGTCAATGAGTTTCTGAAGTATTTATAGTGTTGTTATACAAAAAGCACTAGTAGCACATTTTTGGATGATTACATGTGTGAAATACTGCAGCAACAGTGGTTGTTATTGTAGAACTGTAATTATGTGCCAGGTAATGAAAGTGTTATTACCTAATTGTCTATTTAATTGTAATTTGTATTTTTGACTTGTTTCTGGGAGTTTTGATATTTACGTTCAAGGTTAACAGTTTACGTTACCTTTCCGGATAAAGAACTGTTGCTATGCGCAACGTGAATGCGCAAAAATATACCATTGGGACGCATGCAGCACGTAATTTACTAAGTAAAATGTTTAACCAAAGTAAACACAATACATGTAACGACTAGTCTGTATTTGTTTAATTTTTATAGTTCATATAATTAAAAGATTAATGGTTCATAATTTAGTCTTAACATTTAGTCTTTATGGATATTTTTAATAAAACATATGCATTTGACTTGTTTCTAAATAATTAGGTAATGAAAGTTATTCCATGGGTATTTGAATAACAGTCAAAATATTTGTCCTCGGATTTGGGATGACCGAGAACTGTTGCCCTGACCTGATATCCAAATACCCATGGAATAACTGTATAATAAAAACTCTAGTTTAGTTTTTAGTTTGCCTGCATGTCTGTGACAAAACAACTTTAAACTTGCTCACTTATTTACACCACAATAAATGCAAGTAGATTTGGTCATCTGACGTACTTCAGATGATCCGTCGTCGCCGTCGACGTGCGTCGTTCGTTAACAATTGAACATTTTAACTTCTTCTTGATAACCACCGTCCAATTCTTTTAAAATTGGTATGAAGCATCTTTGGGACAAGGGCACATAATTGTAAATTCAGGTCTCTTGCACCCCTGGGCCTGTTGGGGGTGGGGCAAACATGCCCAAATGACCAATTTTTCAAAAATTCTATTTTAACAACCGCAACATCGTGGAGAGAAACAAATGCATATAGTGAATGTAGAGAGGAGGCTCTTCCAAAGCATTAGTAAATTTGGTGAGTCAGGGTAGGGGTTCTGACCTCAGGGGGCCTCGGGGCAAACTTGGTACCATAGTGTTTGTTGATGGCTAATTAAACGATCTTAGTGTCATGCTATTGATATTGAATGTGAAAGTAATGAATATTTGAATGAGAAAGGGAGCCTTTTATCATAGTTAACCCCTGCAACAAGTTGGGGGGGGGTGTTACTGGAATCGGGTTGTCTCTGCCATCCTTGTATGTAGACGAATGGTCCCAGACTATTACGTGTTAGCCTTTTCCAACCTAAGAGTCAACTACTATATGGATATGGTCTACCATGGGGCAAAGGTGTTTCCTATTGAATTTGGGGGTCAGAAAGGGCAAAAGTCAAGTGCACTGGACATCAAATTAGCAATATGGTTTCCGGTGTTTCAGAGCATTTCCTTCTACCTCAGAGTCACTATTTCATAATTCCATGAGACGAAGATGCTCTTATTTGAATTTTAGGTCAAAAGGTCAAAGGTCAAGCCTCACTGACAAATTAAAGTAAACAATAGGGGAGTTTTAATAAATTCTTGAAGCAATCGTCGTGAGATTGAAGCATGATAAGTCTTGCTGTGTTGTGAATAGGAATAATGCATGCATATATTGAACAGATATTAACATGTGAATATAAATACATCTGTATTGAGACTTAAACGAAATGCATAAAATATGAGACCTCCTTGTGGTAGGCTATTGCTACTACAGTGTGACATCCGTAGGCCTGTGGGCCTCTTGTTTATTTAATAATGCCAGAATACAATTGTAAAGCCAATAACTCTTTCTGCTGGCAATTTCTGTGGCATTCTACAATGAATTCCACAATATCCACATTGATTTAAAAAAATATTTAAAAATAACTACATTGTAGTTAATTTTTTCTTAAACTCCTCATTTTAAGTATTCTAGGTATGTTTTATGTCTCTCTTGTGTTGAAAATGTGTTATTCTTGATTTTGACAACAATCTTCTGCTGTTATATGTCACACGCTGCTGTTTAGACTATAAAGTTGGTTCAGCCGCAATACTCACTTGTAAATTATATTGGCACACATAGCCACCAAACTATGTGTCGTGGTTACTATAAGAAGTACGGATGAATGGCTTTTAATTTACATTTAGTCACACAATGTTTGACCTTTAAAATCCTAAATTGATATTCATCACTCACCTCAACTCATTATACAAAGATTTACCGCCGCATGACTATTCTTGTCTTACCCTGGCACTCAGAAGTAACACGAAACTTTTGTTATGATATATTTGGATAACAGCATTGATCTAGATGCAAGACTGACAACAACATTATACTAATAAGCGTGATGAACTTTACATTGCATCGTCAACTTCCCTTTATTGTAGTAATATTACTCACTATCACCTGGCTATGGTGTTGTAATCGCCCAGTTTGATGCGATACGCAGAAACTATGCCATACGTTAATGCGGAATTTTAAAAAGGAGGCCAACTACTGACAAAAAGTTAATGTCTGCAGGGTTATAACGAATCTCGTTTAATAGTCATTATTCTGCAAATTTCTACGGTCGCTATTAATGACCTTTGTTTTGCGATTACAAATTCACTCAAGTATATGTGGACTTGATCTTTGTTGTCACATACCCTTTTAACTGTCCTACTAGAATTGAGTACGGGGTAATCCCGTTGACTTATGATTCGACTAGAGGGCCCACGGGGTGATGGGGACCGGCAGAGAGGATGCTACTCTCATGGCACCTGATCTACCGTTCGCTTTTGTGGGAGTCGTGTTGCCCTACACCTCGATGTGTATGTGTTTTGGACTATTGATTTGTGTTGACCACATTGTTTAAACTTTCGCACAATCTTATAGCCATAAACTAAATTTATATTTATCAACTGGAAGTCTGGTATATTTATATTGTACTTTATTTATTGATAATTATTTCATTGGTAGCCTATTCGAAAATGTTTTGTGATTTGTAATGTAATGTATGTTTAAAATGTAAGTGTGCTAAAATAGTCTGTTTAAAATGTGCGTGAGTGTTTTAATGTCTCCTGTGAGAGTTGTATTTTTTCTAATGAGGTTCTTTGGTCTCATCACATAACTTATTAAGGATCCCAACAGACCAACATATAAATCACTATACGTACTCCACATTTTTATGCATCCAGATGCGCATTTCAAAAACAAATTAGGATGATTGAGAGCTATGGCTGAGGGAATTAATCCTTCATTCTTTGGAATGAATTTCTATTTTACCACTGCAAATTAGAATACATATCCGTATTTAGCCTAGTAACACTAGTACATAGCAACTTGGGCTGTAGATACCCTCGGGGACTCAACAGTCCACCAGCAGAGCCCATGACCCAGGGGTCATTAATATAAAATCATATACGTACCTATTTTTATGCACAGAATGCGCATTTCGACAAATTATGTCTCTTCCGGAGGGCTAAAACCGAAATGTTGGAATCGAAAACATGGAGAAGTAAAAACTCTGTAAAAGTGACAATGTAGTGCCAAAAGATTGGGGCCAAAAACGTCGAAGGATCGATGAGAGCTTATGCTGAGGGAGATAAGTCCTTCATTTTGATATGAAATTTCTAATTTTACCAACGCAATTAAATACATATCCCGTATTTCAAGCTAGTAACTAGTAAAGCAACTGGCTGTAGAAGACCCTCGGGACTAACAGTCCCCAGCAGAGGCCTCGACTGGTTTGGTCCCTGTGGGGTTGCAAGACATTTTTTTCCTTTGGTTACAATTGAATTTACTTTATTAAGAAGAAATTAATTCATTCTTTATCACTGTCAACCATTATTTTGATTCAGTAAATGTACCTAGTTGTTATATGATGAGTATTTCAAAAGTCTAGCTAGATATATATGAATATTCAGCGGCGTGGTTTGGGTTACAGTGGTGTAGCTATAAGGGCCTGAAAGGAATTATAGGTACTAATGAAGGTCAGGGGGATGAACCCCCCCACCCCCCCCCGGACAGCAAAACAGATTTTCGTGCGTTTTGGAGAGCATTGGGAAAATTCTAAGGCAATGTAATAACACCAAATTTTGGGGTAATGCCTTTAATACAATTTCGTTAGTCTACAGGGTGCGGGGGAGGGGGGTTGCGTTACAATGTAATTTCTTTTACTATGAGGGTTCTTTCTTAGTAAGATTTGTAGATTTATTGACTTCAATTAGAGGCTTGAAATAGGGCAATTCACATATAAGAGTACAGGTGCGCGGTGTTTGTCCCGATGAGCCGTTCGTTTGATTGCTTGCATGTCAAAGTTCTCATATATACATGTAAAATCTATAGCCCTAAAGAGAAAAGTGTTGCGACTTAAAACATCGGTTGGAATTTATATCTTAATTCGCATTTAATGACTTTTTGATAATCATAAATCTGGTAATCTTAAACATTTTATTTATTTCTTCGCGGTAACATGTACAACAAGCAACTATAACCCACGACCTTGAATTAATATCCCTTGGGTTTGACGAACTACTTCTCTAGAAAGAAAAACGATATCCGTCAGCGGGACCATGGCTACCACCATAGTCTGTCCGGACTTTCTTCGAGGAGTGTTTTATCAGCACATTTTGGTTGAAGCTCCGGGACATTTTCGGCCAATTTTTCTTTGTTGCCAACCTACGTTGTGGAAAAAACATAACAATAAGTATCAAACGAAGTCAATGGTCCTGAAAAATATTGAAGGATAGCATATCTTATCGCGATATGAAATATTGACATAGTAGCATAACTTATGTGCTGAATATGAAATTATTGACAATATAGCATAACTTATTGCTGATATGAAATATTGACATAGTAGCGATAAATGCTGATATGAATATTGACATAGAGCATAACTTATTGCTGATAATGAAGATATTAAACATAGTAGAATAAATCGCTGATATGAAATATGACATAGTAGCATAAACTTTGCTGATAAACTATTTGACATAGTAGCATAACTTTATTGCTGATATGAAATATTGACATAGTAGCAATAAATCGCTGATATGAAAATATTGACAATAGTAGCATACTTATCGCTGATATGGAATATTGACATAGTAGCATAACTTATCGCTGATATGGATTAGTGACGTAATAGCAAGACGTTATCGCTCGATCGAAATATTGAATTAAGTAGCATAAATCGCTGATATGAAATATTGACAAAGTAGCATAACTTTCGCTGATATGGAATGAATTGACATAGTAGCATAATTATTGCTGATATGGTTAGTGACGTAATAGCATAAGTTATCGCTGATATGAAAGTATTGACAAAGTAGCATATCTTTAGTCGCTGTATGGAATGTGAACCGTAAATAACATAACTTTTTGCTGATATGAATATTGACGTTATAAATAACTTTTTTGCTTATATGAAATTTGACGTAATAGCATAACTTACGGCTGATAATGAAATATTGACTATAGTTAGCGAAAGTTATCGCTGATATGAATTTATTGACATGAGCATAATTATCGCTGATAGAAATGATGACATAGTAGCAGTAAACTTTCGCGAATGAATTTGAGTAATAGCATACGTTATCGCTGATTGATGGAATATTGACATAATAGTCATAAGTATCGGCTGATATGAAAATATTGACGTACTCCGCATAACTTTTCGATGATGAAATATTGACGTAATAGCATAAATTTTTGCTGATATGAAATATTGACATAATAGCAAATTATGCTGATATGAAATGTGAACGGTAATAGCAATAACTTTTTGACCCTGCAACATCAACTCTTTTGTATAGTAAGTCTGGGCTCGCTTTAAAAGTCCCTCATCGCATGGCATGCTCTTGTGTATTTATACCTGAGAGACAACACACCATAAGCAGGTAATCGTAGTACATTACTATATAGAAAAGGATAAGTTAAAGATTGCAAGTCAAAGTCATAAGTTTTCATATGATGTAGTTGTTAGTCTGCCATTAAAGTCATATTAAAGTAAACATATCACATATGAGCAGAATCTGTCAGATTGGGTTAAATGCTGTGTGATGTTCATAGCCATTTGTAAGCTCGTTTTTCCCACACCGATTTGGACTACGGATTGTTCGCGTTTACCTATCAAATAATGAGCTCACGAACGGTGTGACCCGGTCAAACGGGGGGATGCTACTCTCCTAGGCACTCGATTCTTTTACCTCTGGTGTGTCCAAGGGGTCCGTGTTTTGTCCCAACTCTGTGTATCTATGTGGAACGAGATGGCCTTTGGCAGTTTATAATTTGACCCATGTCTGACCCCCCTCTGGCTGTTATTGGTTTGAAAAAATGAAATTGAATATTTAGTTCTAATGACGTATGAAGGTGAGTAAAATGAAACTTGTGAAATAAGAGCATGTTTTTGTTTTCTCACACTAATAAAACAGATTTTTGTTTATTAAACCTATGTTACTGGAGTGCTGTTTCATGCACACCAAACAAAACAAACTTGGGAATTGAAACCAATAAACTATTTTACAAAATTAGTAGCGGTAATCGATGGACAATTTTATCTTCGATTGCCACCCAAGTTAAAATATCATCGTGGTTCTTCATGAATCGTTATACGGTGTTTTTTTATTTTCCAATCAATGTTGTGTTAAAACGATATAAAATAGCGGAAAGAAAATATGGGTTCAAGTGAATCGTCTTTGATTAGATTTCCTATAATTATCCAATATCAACACATATTAAAAGCTATCACCTAAAACTTTGGCCTTTCTTGAAAAATTTTCTTTACTTTTTTTTAAAAACACTTTTAAGTCTGAGACTTTTTTATTCAGTGAAACTTCAAGTTAAGACTCAGTTGTACAGTTAAAACCTGCCTGAAGGCTTACAACCTGGTATAAATCCATTTTACTTTGAATTCCGATCCTTTTATTCATTCCCAAAATCTCTCTTTCCCAAGCTTTTAACAATTGTCTTGTCCAATATAAGCGTTTAATTCCGACACAACATTTATTCCCAAGACAGGTTTTACTGTATGTATCCCAAGAGCATGTAATAAGGCAGGCGTTTTACTGTTGTATTTCCCAGAGCATGTTAATTATAGTAATATATTTTGGCAGGTCTTTACTGTATCTCCCAGAGGTCAATATAGGCAGGTTTTAACTGTACGTATCTCCCAGACATGTTAATATACGGCAGGTTTCAGATTTCTAGCACTCTTGTTACAATATCAAATCAACATCCACAACTCGAAATGTAATCTCGTCTAAATATGGATATGAAAAATCTTGTTATGAACTCGCCGGATATTTAGTGCTTTCATCAATGGCTTCACACACTAAATATATTCCTATAATAAACATTGCATAAAGGGTAACCATGATAATATTACAGCTACTGAGGGGGCGATATACAGATGTAGATGGTGCGATAAGCAACCTTACATAGTAAGAATTAGCATATTCCATTTCTGTCCTGGATTTCATAGATACAGGTTATTACATTTGTATATATATTGCCTAAAAATGAAACATGCATGGCTTGTCAATGAATATTCTTATCTCCATGTTTTCAGCCTTCCACTGAATAAAATTATGTCAAGGGTAAGAATTTCGCATACAATAATATGTAATATACAGTACTTCAGTTCCTTTTACCCTGATATGAATATACAATTTGATACAACATGATAATAATAGAATGTTAATGCTAGACATACATTACTATTGAATACATTTCATACATGATTGTTTTTTAGATGAGCCACACCTTCCAAAAGATTCTTCATTAAATCATTTTGCTCAAAATACGAGTCTTGTACATGCAATCTTCTTAAAAATCCTACAAAAATATGATGCCGTAACGTACAACTGTGAATTTAATACAATGAAAAAATGTGAATTAAGATGTACTGTTTAACACAAGATTAGCGTTTGCTAATAACGTGTTTTAACAACAGATTAGGCTTTCTTGTACGGTGTTTAACACAGATTTGGGCGTTCCTGTTTTTCTATGGGGGTTGGTTCACACTAGAGATTTCTCCGTCTTCGTGAACTCGGCGATCGACAGCACTAATTCCCTTCCGGTGACTGTGAGGAATTTTCCACGATTTCAACCTGGTGTAAATTTTCCTGGCTTTATCTTGAAAAGCATCGCATTAATCTACAACAGGAACAAAACTTTAAGCTATTACCTATAAATTATTTCCCTGAGATAAAGAAAGGTAAAAATCATATTTCGATTAAGAATATAACTTCAAATACAACTTGGTTCGCACAATTATGTATACTCTTTATTTTTTTAAAGTTGTTGAAAATCAAAAGTCGAAATGATTCAAAAAATCCTATTTCTCTAATGAACCACATGCTGGTTGATGATTTGCTGATAAATGCTGTTTTCTCTATCTTGTTCACAAGAATTTAAATCAATAACGACGTTGACCTTTGACCCTTAAAAATCAATAGGGTTTATCCTCTCTCCATGCGCTACATTTGTGGACGGTTTGATGATTCTTTGAAGGCTGTGTTCTTGTTCACAAGAGGTTTAGTCAACAGTACAGTGACCTTTGACCTTGAAAATCCATGGGCAACATTCTGATGAATGCTGTATCCTTTATCTTGTTCAACTTCTTCACAAGAATTATAGACATTAGTGACCTTGACCTTTGACCTTGAAAATCAATAGGGTTTATCCTCTCTCCATGCGCTACATTTGTGGACGGTTTGATGATTCAATGAAGGCTGTGTTCTTGTTCACAAGAGTTTTAGTCAACAGTACAGTGACCTTTGACCTTGAAAATCAATAGGACTCATCCTTTCTCCATGGGCAACATTTGTGGAAGGTTTGGTGATTCTCTGATGAATGATCTTGCTTCCATCTTGTTCACAAAGTTCCGGGCACACATCCGCGATGCTATATCCCCTCTGCAACTAGTTGTATGGGGATAAGGGGATATTGAACACAACAGATTTTCTCAGATTAAACAGAAGTTGTCTAATCAATGGGAAATATAGCATATTATTGTTTTAAGGAGGAGTTGCGGACAACGCACTCATGCATACATTGGTGAAAAATGCCGAAGTCCAAACACTCATATGTTTCTACATAAATTCTCCAAAATAAAATTCCCGACAATATGCACATCTCCATTATGTAATCTAAAACTCCACAAAGTTTCATCAAAATCCTGCAAGCCGCTACGGAGGAATTGCGGACAACGCATTGATACAAATAGGTCACCTCCAAGCCAGTACATGATACACCGGCATATATTGTGGACCCAGGGACCTAACTTCTTTAAAAACATTGGAGTTAAGGATTAAGGAGGAGTTGGAAGACAAAATACTTTGCATGGAAATCCAAAGTCCAATGGCACTAACCCCTTTAAAAATCATCGGACAGAACTCCTCTTGCAATATGCGAAGAGAAAGTGAAAGAGACAGACGGATAGACAGACAGACGGACGACAGCGCTATAGCATACCGGTAATACTACCGCAAAAAATGCGGGCGTATGAAATGCTGGGTGTAATGGGTTATCTAAAGTGAAAACCCTTGATTCTTTGAAAAATTCCGACGACACATGACGAAGACCAATTGTAATGCCTCATCAGAGTTTACACAGGTGCCCTGTAAAGACGATTCGATAAAGCCTATGTTGCAATGACCACATTGTAATCAAGCAATAGAACTTCTGATTTGACAGTTCCTGGATAAATCGTTTTTTTTAAAGAATTTTATTACAAACAACAATCTAAAAGAAACACACTTTTGCTTTCTGAATTGTTTTCACCGATGTTCTATCTGTTTTTGGTGGTTTTCTGACCAAACTTTAAGATAAATCTTTACTTTCTTTATGAAATGTAAAGAGTTAGTTTTCTCACTGTTGATATCTTGTGTAATTATGTAAAGAGCATAGAATGATCTCTTCGAATGAAAGATTTTAATGTCATCATTATAAAGTATTTTACGGAAATATTCCTGCGTTTATAATACTTTCCGGTAAAGATGTCTTTACAGAATAACGACGAATCTAACATTTAAAGTTCGTTAAGTCCCCTTATGATAATACACTTCTGACCTGATAGTGATGAAATAAATCCATGCAACACTAAATATTGTTTACAATATATTCTGACAAAATATTCATGCTACAATGCCGAGTTAACACAAATATAAAGAAACAAGACTTCTGAATATCTATGTATAAATTGACATAATTATATTATATTAATCTGTTTTTTCACCATAATCGACTTCACGAGGTTTCAAAATCAGCGCTTTGTGGCAGCATTCTATTTTGATTGACAAACGGCTCGTCAATATCTAATTGTCATTCCATTTTAGATGTAACACTTGAAAATTCGGAGACACCACTGACAACAGGATTCAGAACGTCCTCCTCCAATTCTCCAGAATTAGCAGATAAACTGAGCTCCCTCAGAACTAGGGCCTTCTGTGATTCACACATTTCCACCTGAAAAATTAACAAACCAGGATGATCATTCATATAAAACAGGTATATAAAAATATCTTTTGTTTTTATTACAGCAGATGTCTCGCGTCCTTCCCAAATCGAAGTGCACCAATTTACTCCCTCCTCCCCTTAATGTACTGCATGACATGGAGAAAACATACGCATGAACATAGACATTATGAATGGGACTTTGTGCATTGAGCAAGATTATAACAAATAATGCTGAGTTCCAATTCTATCTGATAGGCTGTTTAGGGGAAGTAGT
>CAJDSM010054870.1:682-12350 GCA_903981925.1 Ostrea lurida | reverse complement strand
CGTTTTCACAAAAAAAAGGCCTAGACCAGTTCGTAAGCTAACGGGCTAAATAGGACTAAGTCATAAAATCGGACTACGAGCGTTTCACAAAACAGACTCTACATTGCACCGCTAAATTTATGGTTAAATTAGCCTTCTCATGACTGGCGTAACCTTGCCTGTGAACATACTAAATGGTTGGCGATGAGTGCTATATGAAATATGTAATTATGCTTATCGGTAATTAATCCTCGTTTACAACGTATATTTTGAAAATATAAAAAAGTATTTTTCAGTGGGATATTGGAAAAAAAGCTAACTCGTTTAAGAAAATGATGCAATCGATTCCCGGGCATATCTTTTGCGCTTTTATAACAACTCCACCCCCACACCTCCTTTTTTCCATTAGATATGACCTGGTCAGTAGCTATATATAGTTCAATTTAACAAGTTAACTTTGAGTTAAAATAATTGGAATATTGTCCGTAAGTTTTATCTAGATAAGTGTCAAATATACAGTATATTGTTAACCTAAGTGAATTCCGCGGAACTTTCTTTACATGTCTGTGCAAAATCGATTGGATTCTTTAAAGTTGCTAGTAAACAATGTATGTAAAATGCATGGCCCTGAAAAATAAGTTTTCTTAAAAAAATGTTAAGTTAAATCCTAAGATAATATGTATTGTAAGTTTGTTAAACAATGATCTGAGTCAAATGATGCCCCACTTCCCCACCTCTAAAAATTCATATCAGAAATATATAAATCGTATCAATATAACTCTTTTTCAAAAAAACTGCTTAAAGTAGGGGTCTTATGGCGTAGTCATGTCTAAGTGATATTGCTTATTTTGGTGTGATTTATACGTTTATCTTTACCTGGATGCATTTTTGATTAGTAAAATGAATTAAGTAAACATCCATCACTTATTGTTGAAAAGACTGAGACTCTTCCTTGTAAAGTACATCTGAAAGTGAATACTGCTTGTCATCAATTTTTTTTCCATTTGTGTTCATCTAATCGCACATAAACAGGTTACATTAGTTGTTTTTAATTAGGTTCTGTAACACAGGGTAATTGCATATGCTAAAGTTTCTGTAAATTTATAAGTATCGTCTTTATGATATTGCAATAATGTACTCGAGAATTAAATAAACACTCTGCACTGTGTTATTTATTATATATTTGTTACTGCGTTATTAAATGTGAAAATCATCTTCAATAAATGCCTATTTTGGCCAAAAAATGTAAATATAAATGAGGATGCTGTTGGAAATCTTATGCTGTGAAAGTGCAGATTTTTAAGATGTATTTTAACAAGCATCCATATATTTGAACATATTATGCAAGTTTGAATGAAAATCAGATGTCGATTTTTTTAAAATATTGATATTTATGTGTTGCATTGTTGCTGTACATATATTTCACTGTCGAGGGCTTGTTGTACTCACATTATTTAAAAAAGAAATTGTGTTCTTTCATTTCTATTATTTTAAATTATCATATCAATTCAATTGGAGAGGAAAAAATGAACCGTCATACTGAAACAAAAGTTATGGCAACATTCCAGAATTTCTCAATGAATTCTGATATTGCCGTTGGTACACGTAATAAAATAATCTAATTTACATTATACTGACCCCCCCCATTTTTTAATCTTTTGTTATTAACAATCAAGTATTAAACAAATTTTTTGAGAAATCACAAGTGGTCCAGGAAGGACCTACTTAAAGTGAAATCATTGCATGGAATTTTATTGTAAAAATAAAGTCACTCAGCCTATATCAGTATGCCATATAATGTAGCCTCTCCGATTTTAAAATAAAAAAGGCAAGAGGTTCATTATTTGTAGATAGGGGACCTACTATTTGAAAATTATTGTTTCTGAGAACAAACGTATGTACCTGCACATGCACTAGATGCTTTCAAGTTTTGAAGAACATCTGATTAAATTTCATTAAAAAATGTAAACACTTTCATCTAAACGTAGTTCCACGGAGCGTATAAGTTATAGCGAATTTTAGAATATTTCCAAGTTGTGAATATTATAATTATTCCTTCCAAACAACCAACATGAAATAAAAACGAGAAAATATATTGTATATATGGATCTATATTTTGTTTTTTAATTTTCGATCCTCTAGGATAATGATAATATAATATAATTAAAGAAGTGAGCTGCAGTATTGAGTCTTTATTCAGATATAGAGAGGGTGGGAGTAATAAAATATACTTGAAAACTAGACCTACTGACTAGTGACTTCGTTAAATTCCATTTTAACTGGAAATAATCACTATTTCGCCAATTGATGATGCCTAGACTTGTATTCTTTGAAGAGTGCCATTACATGCACAAAGTTATTAGTCTTGGATCAGTAGCAATCCACGAAATATACATTCTTTACTGCAAGTAAGGCAAAGATAACGAACAGTGATCAATCTCGTAAGTCCTAAATAGAGTACAAAACAGACAGCTGGCATATCACGGACCCTGACAACAAGATTGGGAATCGGTTGCCTAGGAGAGTAACCTGTCCTGCGTTGACCACGGTCGACAGCACGCTGCTTGAAATATAAAAGTTAATATTCATGCTTAATATTACATGCATATCGTTGCCTGCAAAAAATCGTTTAATCATATGTGCCTACTTTTAGCTAAGTAAGCTGCATTTGATTATATATAGGGTTTTGCTAGACATCAAATTCAATACGCGTATGCAAGCAGAGGGCTTATCCGCGAGATCAAATTTTATTAAATCTTGCCAGTGATAGTTCATTCTTGCCATAGTATTCCTAATTTCAAATTTTGATCTGAATATGATTTCGGGGGGGGGGGGGGGATTATTTATAATAAGAGAGACAGCTAATAATTGCCTACATAGATGCATGCTTTGTTTTCAAACTAATGTATCATTAATTATAGCTTCAAAATTTATTCTAATTAGCTTAATAAAACCCATTTAATTAAACGAATGTGACAGCTATAATGAATTTTAGATCATCCTAATCTAAACTATAATGTTTACTTAGCATAAATCCCAAACAAAATGTTTGAAGCATCAATACCTGCGAGATTGAAACGCTAACAAATTACCCTTAGCAAAGTCAAGTTATTAACGCATTTTGCTTTCATTTTTTTATTCTTCGCTGTCATGTATGTTAGATGAGTACTTAACAGCAATGCACATTACAATAAATTTATTTGTATTTTTGTGCGATCCCTGTGCGCTGTTTGTTCATCTATAAGACTCCTTAGCAGTGAATATTTCAGAGGTAGCCACGTAATCAGTATTTAGACGACTGTCTATGATACACTTTAATTACTCATATCTTCTTCTCAATAAGAAGGATTTATACAATGTACATCATATATACCATAAACTCAATTAACTATCAGTTTATTGAAATGCTGCAGTATAATGAAACACATATGATCGATTTCCTTAACTCTCCCTTGCGTTGATATTGTCGTTTGTTAATGCAATAAAAATGTGATATTGCTTATTTCATATTCACCCAAAATATGCCCTCTTAATATGTATTTACTTACACAGACCATGAAATTGTGGCCGGCTTTATATATCAATACATATACATTGGGAGTCTATTTCGTTTATTTCTCAGACAAGATTAGCCCGGGGAAATTAGTTCATACATTTTATTCTTAAACCACATTGTCACCCCCAGAAAAAGCATCTCAAACCGATTTTGCGCCGCATATCGTCAACAAAATGCCCCCATCAGAAGTCTGGACTAAACTCTTGATTTACGCCAGCCTCAATACGCTCTTCTGTGAAACGCCGATTAGCCCGGTTCTAGATTTGCGAAATGAGTTAGTCGCCTAAGTTACGCCCTGAATTGTACACCTTTTTGTGAAACGCGCCCGGCGAGCGCTGCCGGCGCATGCCATTTTACCTAGTTTAAATTGGCTAACTCTTATTTTAAATATATAGCGGCAATTCAATGATGAATTACACAAAAGAATTATCGGCATGATTTTTTGTGGAATGATATTGTCCATTGGGGAGACATGTCAATCCAATCCAGCAAAGTATTGTGCGCCATTGTCGCTGAACGGCCATCAGAGTTTCAGGCTGCTGCCGATTAAAAGGAAAGGATTCACAGACATCAAAAACAACTGCCAGGTCAATTCGAGTAACACTGTGTGAGATGCATGGCAAGAATGAGCAATAGAAGTGATGTCTGAAGCTGCAGTGAATATTGTTGGTAAGAAAGCCTTTTTAACATTATCCTGGAATTTCAAATTATACAACTGCCAAAGTATATAGCAAATGGATATTTCTAATAGGAAACGTCTGTGCAGAAACAGTTTGGTGGAAGCCAAAATCCAGCAGCATAAAGAAAGCCAAGTGTAATTACATGTCCCAGAATGTTTATAAAAATCGAACGAAAACTACAAATGTATGTAATTTCAACGTAAACTGTTTCTTTTAGACATTATTCCAATGATGCTTGCTTTTTAACTTCCATCGAAATGGAATTCACGTATGACAAAGGTGCAGTGTATTTTGATTTTAATCATCTTACAACCCTTGTAAAATGCTCTGTGATATCTATAACTATCAGATCAGAATGTATGGGCAAAGTTGTCAACGTCAAACTAAGTCCGCATAGCAATGTGAGCACGTCGTTGTATATAACCTAATAAAGATATAATTACAAATGCATAGCTGCTCGTCATGATTCGGCGAGCTGGACTGTCAGATCAATGCTCGTCCGAAACACACAACCCAACTGCAGAAAATAAATGCTGAGTCATTCCAAACGGGTATTTTTTTTTGTTTTTCCGTTATGGCAAATTTAAATAAAACACAAACTAACATATCGAGCACGTAACGTAATTATCAGCTTTTTGAAGGGTCTTATCATTGTTTTGGAATAGTAATAAGCAATTGGCAATTTATTTCACAGTGTTTTCTTGGTGTGGGCAATATCCTTAGCATGATGTTCTCATCCTTCTGAATCTGCTATACAAATTTGGCTCAGAGGTGTTCCTTAAAAGGTATCGAGATTAGATGTGACTTCAGCAGTAACATATTGCTTGTGCAGGCCAATGTATAATATGTTACTAACTATTCTATTCAACTGTTTTCAGAAATATCTTTTCATCATGTTAAGAATAAATAATGGTTAAGTGTACCGATGCCTAGTTTTGCCTGTAATAACCACTGTTTTTGTATTAAACCCATTTCAATGATGCAATACAAAGTATATTTGTGTTTTCTATCTTTAAATCGAAATAGGAGCGACAGAAGAACCTGAAAATGTTACAGTAATAGGGACAAGCTGATGACGAAAGTTATTGAGGAACATCCTCTGATCAGTAGAGATAGTCTGAGTTGGATACAGTGTATAGCAATATGTTACTGAATTGTTGCAATAGCAACGTTGACTGATAAATTAGATAGTGAGATTGATGATTAATTTGGCAAGTTAATTGGCTGATTAATGGCAGAAGTGAGATTGATTAATGCATGAGTGAGATGACTGATTATTGGCACGTGAACATTTTGAGGTGGTTCAGCTTTATTTCATGTCTTTGTATTCTAATTATTAAATTAATCACAACTACTCATGTATCGCATATGTTCATTTACTTGCTTTTATCGATGTACAGTATACCGGTGCAAATGTTTTTAAATATGTAGATAAATAACCATTTGTTCAATTTCTATTTGATATTTTACTTTGATTTAAATTGTTGCAATTCCTTAATGGGAACCGTAATTCAAACAAGTAAACAATTTTAAATTTTAGCATGTTGGTATGGACACAATGAATGGACTCGCATGCCATAATGTAGGCAGGACTTTTGTTGGAATGCTTTAATATTTGTACTGATTGTATTTTTATTTACGTTTAAATATGGGTTCATCTGTCTTTCTTGATAACAATACGTTTTAAAAGAATGTATATAAAATACGTATGCAGAATGGATTTTTTACTCTGTGGGTTTTTAATCTGTGTTCAATCTCTTGCATATAAACGACGCTTAAGATGCTGACATCATGGCGATTGGAGTACATACCGAGTGACTGAATTTTTTAAAGACACCACAGTATCGTCCACAATCTGTTATGTATTTTGATATTCAGTAAATTGAAAAAAAAACAGTGAACTGAGTAAGCATCCATGTTTGAACCAATCACACCCGCCATGAACCCATTGCTTGTCAGGTAAACAGAGTATGGCGTACACATCAGGATTGAAAAACGGCTTAACAATCGCATGAAGACACATTAGACAATATTCACCTCAAAGGGATCCATACGGCAGACTAATCGTTTAAACGATCATAGAATTAGGGTATGCTACCTTTTAAAGTTACTGTTGAAACATGGGAACTTTAAAAAAAAAATGTAATCTTAAGAGACTGTACATTGCAAATAATGGCTGATTCCGTTTCAAACATAATATGAAAATTTAAAAGTATGAGAGTTGTGCATGGTTGTCAATTCCTTTCAAATTTAAATGAAAAGCGAGTAGTTTGTAGGATAGATGATTGTCTAATGGAACTTAGATTGCGTGTTCGATTCTAGCAGCGGCTTTACAATTTTCCAGAATTACTAGCTGTTTGACGATATATTATATGAATCTATTTTTTTTTTTTGTTGTTGTATCTTCAATTATTCGTGCATCACATATCCTCTTGTTCATGCCCACACAAGTCTCTGGTGTAGGATCCATCTTAACTGACTGTGACATAAGTGCATGTTTGCGGTGATCGATTTATTTTTGATTCGGAAGGTTATGAGTTGATGTTATAGGGGTATCATTTAATTTTATTTCCGTGATCACCTAGCGCCGATTTTTCATTGGTTAAAACACTTTTTTTAAGAATTGAGGTGATTTTCGATACAGTACCTAAACAACAACTTGAACAAGTAAAGTTAATGGACATGTTTTTTTGTTGTATATAAAATAATCGATAAAATAAAATATAAAATGGCGAAGTACAAAGGTATGAAACGCAATCATAGTCAAAAACACTACAGAAATCGAGTGTAAGAAACACGGGACTTCGAAAAGCGAGAGGCCGGAATCAGGTGCATGGAGGAGTAAGCATCTTGGTGAACCGGTCACAACCGCCGTGAGCCTGTAGTCGAAACAAAGTAAACGGAGAAGAAATAAATTCTATATTTTTTCGAGTTGAATATGCAGGGTACACCTAAGATTTTTAGACGTTAAAACTTTTCTCAATGCGTCCCATGTTGCAACGAAATATCTGCATGAAAAAAGCGATCGAATATTACGTGCTTTCAAATTCACCTTGCCTTCAATCTCAATGGACCTGGGAAAGTTTGCAGAAAAGAAAATTTCGAGATGAGTAGCAAGCGTTGCCGATGCAACGTTACGTCATTGAGAGACCTACATATCCAAAACAGAGCCGAAGAGGAAACGAAGCAAAGAAGCCAATTTTAAAAGATTATGTGAGAAGACCTAAAGCCGGTGCCAGCAATAATTGTGAACATCTTGTCACCTAACATCTTGACAGGGCTGTCATATCGGAGCAAATTAGGAAAGCACTGTCCAATATGGCAAATGCTTTTTAGCTGATATATCCATAGAATGTTTTTTCAGTCATGCGTAAAAATCTTTCGGTCAAAATTTATTTGCCTTTGGCTGTGAAACCAAATTTCTTCGTTTTTAAGCACTGCGAATGAGGTATTAAAATGCTGCGGTCAAAGGTTACACTTCAATTCTACATCGCAAATAACAGCTGCTTTGTAAAAGAGTAAACGCTGTATGTAAAATATGCAATGCAAAAATTCTCCATACGCTGAATCCACAGCTTCTTGGATCAAAAAATGTATAGACATTTGCAAACACGCTGCAAAGAGGCACTAAGAAAACTGTCGCTATAATGTTCTCATTCTGCATTGTGGAACAGCTGCTGCGACTATGAAATATCGAAATTAAGGGAAGAGAAAACGGAAACGATAATCTTATAAACGAATTACGACGGGAAGTAACAAAACCGTCCTGGAGTGTTGCGCTAAGCCGCTTCTACTGTGCGGCGGCGTTATTGGACAGGCCACTGTGTCCAATACCAGTCTATGGTTATGTTGTAGGTTCTTTCGATGAAATGTGATCGGACGTTGCTTGGAATCCGTTCCTCGGCACGACTTTTGACATGTTTTTGGTAATGCAATAGGTGAGATGCATTTACATAGTTGAAGACAGAGATTGTTTTATCGTTTCCAGGTATCGACACACTATCCAGGTGGTAATGTTGTATTATCATTATTTACTTTACATCTATCACAGTCTGTCTTGTTGTCATAGCGTCAATGGAAAGAGGATGGTAAAGTACTGTCTAATTTATAACAAATGAATAATTCTATAAATATTGTTATAATATAAGCAATGTGTGATAATCAGCACTCATGTAATGAAGTTTGCAAGCATTTTTCAAATGTTTGGATTAAGTTATGACTTATTTAAAGTTTATGAAGTATGTGGAATTAAGCAGCTGATCTTCGACAATTTGAACATGTTTATGCGTGAAAGCTTTATTAATGTTACTGCGAGTTTGTATATCTGTATTGAAATATTATGGTTCAAAAATTGTAAATATAAATAGTTTAAAATTTTTAATTGTTGTGATATTTTACTGGCCGTGAATAAGTGTTTCTACAATTTTGTATTTCTGACAGAAGAATGATTCAAATTGTACAATAAATTGCCTTACGGGGGGAGTAGATTGAGCACAATGAAGAAGTAAATAGAGATGTGCAAAAATAGTATGTCAATAGAAAATGTTTCCTTTGAATAAAACCTAGGCTAAGAGAATCTGGTAATTACATGAAAGCTTTCTGATATATTTGAAATCCCGAAATAGAGCGGAGCCACAATATGGGGTGAAAGAATTTGATGGAATATATACAGGGGAAATTTTTAACATTTCTCTTTAGCTACATGTATAAAAGCTATAGGATTTCCTATTACTTTAAGGCAAGGCTCATGAAAGATATACGAAGAATGATGTATCTCGTAAGTCAAAACATAATATAGGGAATAAGAGCTCCAAAATAATACCACCTGGATACACCTATAGGGTAGGACTGGTGGATAGAAGAGGCTATACGCAGTCAAGGTCACATTCACGCGTTATGCTATGCGTGATTGATCAGAGAAACGGAGCTAATTGTTAACTGAGAATAGTGCATAAACCTCAGCAACATCTTTGTTTGTAAGGGTAGTGTCTGGGATTTTCAAAAACTGGTCATACGCAGAACATAGTTTCTGTGTATATCGAATAAGTTTAGGAGACATAACAACCATATAGGGCAGGTCATTTGGAATAGTTGCTAACATAAATCTGGGAAATAATGAGGAAGAAGCTGTAATCGTCCTGTTTGTTATAAGTTAAAGTTGAGTCTTAAATTGATTATTTTAAAATCATGTGGCAATTGACAAGTGATAGGTAATATGATATGATATCGTTAACGTTGCAAGGTAATTTAATTTATTTTATTTGTACGATCCATCGAGAATTTTTTCACTACCGTAATGTATACGTCAGGATTTGTAGATAAATTACCACAAAGTGCTGGCAATTATGTGGTCCAGCCCCGGGGGAATCTTCCGATATATCTTTGTTAAACACAGACGCCCTTGGTCATGAGTCACTTTTAGGGAAGTTTGGAGGTCAAACGCAACGTTCGTTTTGTATATATTTTATAGAATATTCTAAGATAGAATCAAGTACCCTTAGGTATTCTTTCGAAACAAAAATCAGTAACCATATTTTGGGTTTTTGGAAAAGGACAACAGGTTGATGAAGAATGAATTTTGTACAATTATTCATGATTGAATTCTGAGTTAATTGTCTTTGAGAATGCAAATGGCATATGCACCTGTACGTACATACTATAAAAGCACATGACAGTTGGGGTATACTTATATTTTCAAAAACCATCATATCAAATAATTTCTGAAAGGGATTGAATGATGCTTGCATGCTGTACACTACATATATTGGTAAGTCCTTTCAATTTTGGAGATAGAAAACAATTTTTCTGTGGAATAGTACATTGCCCGTAATGCCCTTAAATCATATATGGAGTGAATTGTCACAAAATCTATAGTACCAATGATGTAAGTTTTTATCCGTGGAATCAGTCTCTAAATGAAATGTAATCATAAATATTATGACTTCCAGAATTATAACTGACAACCCGGGTGGTGTGCACTGTACTTGCATGGACCAATCACTGGTACATTAAACAGGTCACAGAATAGTATGTTTTTTTTAATTTGAATATTGAATGGGGTTTTGAAAATCGCAGCGGACGATTGTACCATAGCATGTAGTCCCCCCCACCAAAAAAAAAAGCAATGAGGGTTCTTTCACCGTGAAAACCTGCCGGTCACCGCCCGTTTTTACGCATAGGAATCAGAGACTCTTATTTCTACTAATGTTGACGAGTTGGAAGAGGAAAAATCACTGTACGTATTTTACCTTAATTTGTAACGTTCAATAGGTTGGATGTAGCCATTGACGAGCGGGATGAACTCCGAATATGAATCTGCTCAGTTGCGAAGCGAACGACTCTACGGCAGACGAAGGAATCCGGACTGCGTGACTTTATCAATATGCCTTGGCCGGGCTTGCGCTCGCAATGAAGCTCGTACTAGAATTTCATGTCTGTGAACACACTCTCTCCCTCTTGATAAACAACGTTTGCAGTTTTAAAGTTATATTTTTTCCAAAAATGTATGCGATATGAGTCAAATGAGCAATTCTAAGATAACTTCTTGTTTTTTTTTTTAAATATGCTTTCAAACGTGCAGTTTATCTGGCTTAGATTCACTTCTCTCGATCTGACTGTAATATCAGTTTCCATTATTGTGTAAACAAATTATATTAATGTAGGTACGTGATAATGCATCTTTGCAGTACAATATAACAGGATTTATGGTATTAACGAATGATAAGGGTGAGTGATGCATAAACCTCATTTCATCCATGTTAGGTGACTGTGTTATGACATTACGACTTCCTTGCGAAAATATGTTATTTCTTTTCTTGTTTGTAAGGCAGCATTTGGCTTTAAAGTTATATTTTGCCTATATTTGTTGGTCCAGTTGGTTGGTGGTTTTTTTTTTTTCTTCTTGAATTATTGAAATAAACTCTTTGACAGTTTTCATTTTAGTTGCATTCATAGAAATGTCATACACTTAATAAACTACATAAGTGATAATCTAACACCGTAACAAAAATATGAACGTGATTTACAAGTAATTAACGAAGATCTTCATTGTAGACTCCAATCAACGAATAAAAAATAACGAAAGGAAATTTCATTTTTAAAAAAGAGTAATTTACTAAAATGTCGATTTCATGAATCAATTCAATTTCATTCAAATTTATTCTCTCAAACCACATTAAGTTTAGTACAATGGGGATACCAATAAGAGTTAACATTCTTAAGTAAAGTAACGTTCAACGTGTGTAATAATCCAATGCACAGATTTCGGTTTCCAGGTTATATCTTAAATGCTTTTGCTTGAAAAATATTATACTTATAATATAATATGCATTAACATGGTGAACAATTAAGGACATGTCTGTTTTATTTTCTTACAGAAATAATGCATTTTTTTATTCTCTCCTTTTACATGTCTGTCAAAATCGATTGAATTCTTTTAAAAGTTGCTAGGTAA